>JAMAJW010000003.1:543284-719742 GCA_023628855.1 Coniochaeta sp. PK30-01 | reverse complement strand
TTCTTGAAGAGACCGCTCCGCCAAAATATTACAGGTGGCCCCTCGTCACATGACCTACCCTCCTGAACGCGATCCCCATGTCAATATCTCGGCAATGTCATCGTCCAAGTAAGTCCTGTTTGCCCGTAGTTTCCCTCCTAGTTCTTCCGTCTGGTCGAGCCTTCAAATCTAGACATGCTCACCAGTTTAAACCCTCGAGCACAGCCAAACCGGGTCCACGCAACGCAACATTCAGGCCATAAAGGCCAACGGTCACAAGATTGAAGCAAACAAGACCATACGAGCCTGGGACGTACCCGCCACCAGCGAGTTCCCAGCAGAAGCTACCCAAGGACAGCGGCCGCCTCACATGTGGCTCGAACAGGGCAACGCCACCCGCGGCTTCTGCCACATGCAGACAGACAAAAAGGTCCGAGACTTCGAAAGTGCCGGCATCCCGGCCGCCCAGCAACCCCAGAAGCTGCCGGTACTGGTCGAGGCCCACACTACTGTCGGCCGCCACGTCGGCTTCCAGGGCAAGAGGAAGGACCGGACCATCATGTCGACCTACGTTGATGGTCGCGTCCAGCGAAGCGCCGTAACGGTCGGGGCCAACGGCTACGTGGTCGGCATGAATCCCGTGTCGGCGCGCTTGGATTCCTCCCGTCTCAACGGCCCCGGGGAGGTGAGCGATCGGACCATGAAGGACCTGTACAAGTATCCGTCAAATCGGCCAAGCAGGCGCCGCACCGAGTTGACCTCGGGTGGTCCGAAGATCCGGCCAATCCCGAGGGCCAAGACGTATGATGTATCGCAGAGTAGAAGAAAGGAGTGATTCCAAGTCTCATTCCGCCCGCGATCGTCGACCAGAGGCATCATAGCTCCGGTGCTGGCCTCGCTTTCCGGCCTGCCTACCTCCGCACATTCCCGTCATCAAACATCGAAACTGGGATAGGTTCATTGCGCTCCCTAGTCCCTACTGGTCTCGTGCTTGGCCTTCGTGATCGCCGATTTCCCTTCCGACGCCTGCAGATCTGGAGGCATATGAGCGATCCCTCTCTGTCAATATGGACGCTGGTTGTTATCATGGTCACCCATCCTTGTATGGTAGATGTAAGGATTTGTTGCATCTGAAAATGGGAGGTGAGCTGGTCTTCCCCCAAGAGGCAGGAGAGGGGAAGGACCAGATGGCGCGAGAAACGTACTTGGTGGCAAAGAAGCAGGATCTGAGGGTCAAGAGCCACAGACTGTCAAGGCATTGGGCCCCGCTGCGGTACCTATCCCCGTTAAATCGACCATTTACACGCCTTGTACATATGGTCTCACCCAGCGTTACTCTGCGACTACACACCTCTGCAGTGTCCTTAGCCGAGTTCTCTTGTACAAAGTCACCCCTGACTTCGTTCTAATGCCACATGCCGGGGAACAGCTTTCTGCCTCCCATCCGAAGACAATGTATTTTCTCTGTCACTTAATCGACATGACGAATCAAGTCCCGGATCCCGTACAACTCTGCTCGAAGCTGATTTCATCAACGATAAGGTGTCTGCCTATGAGGGATCTCTCCTGGAATCACGTGATTCCAATGGCAATGGCGGCGTGTATATAGTGTGCGCACCATCCTTCCAAATGCGTGAATTGGCTGAACGCGCCCAAAGCTGACCCAAGGCAACGTTGGGTTTGGTCTACCATTTCTCATGCTCTTGAATACAACCCACTCGAAATGGACTCACATCCAGCCAACGTAATATGCGACGCGGAGCAGGGCTGCCAATACTGCTGGGTCGGAAGGTCTGAACCATGGCCTGCTGCTATATCTCCTGACGACCTGGTTTTGGGGACCGTAGGCGGTTGCCTGGTCTGCAAGGCACTCGATGGAGCCACCCGTCAACTAGAAATAGCTATGGGCATTCGGTTAGCAGTGTCTGGGCGGCTAACTAGAGTCGAGTTGGACCACGTCAACATGGGAGGCCATCATCAACCGATGAAACTGGGATACTCTGCGTCTTTGGGTGACAAAACATGGGAATGGGCCATCCCTGTTGACACCTTCCATGACTTGGAGACATCCTGTAAGAGACCTAGGAGAAGATCAGCTATCACCTTGTTAAGGAGTTCTTAACATTTTACCAACAGGGGCACCAAGCGCAGAACAGGAATGCTATTCTCGAATTGTTCCTCTTCACCCAACACTCTCACAAGTGGCTGAGATAACAAGGAAATGGATAACGGGCTGTGATATATTACATGAACTCTGCGCCATACCGCCAGCTCCGCAACTCCCCACAAGAGTGCTGGATGTCGGCAGCCCTGACAATGGCGGCGTCAAGCTCCTGATATCAAATGGCATGTGTGCGCAGTACATTACTCTGAGCCATTGCTGGGGCAAGGGGAAAGACACGCTGAAGACAACACTAACCAAGCTCTCGGCATACTCGCAAGATATCCGTTGGGAGAGTCTCCCCAGGGCCTTCCAGGACGCTATACTGCTCTGCAGAGCGCTGAGCATCAGGTATTTGTGGATCGACGCATTATGCATCGTGCAAGACGATCCCGGCGACTGGTTATCCGAGGCTCCAAGGATGGCGGAGGTATATTCCAACTCGTTCCTCACTATTGCCGCAACAGCATGCCCGAACAACAAGACTGGCCTGTTCCAGCCAAGATGGACGCATTTGAGCGACTCAGACGGCAATTATCGCAGGGTAGACATGGCCACCGTACCACTCAGTTATCAAGGGCAATCGCTTTATATACGGCCAAAACTTCACCTCTCGCACGAGCGTTTCATCTATCTCAACAATGCGAAAGAGCACATGGCGGACTCGCCACTTCTTTCTCGGGCCTGGGTGTTTCAAGAGCGCCTTCTCGGCCCCAGAACTCTCCATTTTCATGCCGAAGAGCTGGTATGGGAGTGCAAGGAGGATATGAGATGCGAGTGCGGATATTTGGACCCCGACGAATTGCGGTGGTCGAGCGATATGCAGCACGTCCACTCGGCGGCCAAGGTGTCTCGTTCTACCCCCGGGTGGCTCAAGCCAAGCCTTGCCAGGTCTTTGCGCCACGGAGCAAACTCTTTAGGCAGCGTATGGCGTGACATCGTATCCGAATTTACCCAACTCGACCTCACGTACGAGAAAGACCGCCTGCCAGCACTTTCGGGGTTAGCCTCGAGCTTTGACTCGACCCAAACCCTTGGGAAGTACCTTGCAGGAATATGGGAAGGAGATCTGGCATCGGGGCTGCTATTCGAGACAGTTCACGGAGAGGACCATGTGGGAATACTCGATGACTTCGGCCCTATTACAGCTTTGTGGTCGTGGGCTTCGATAAGCCTCGTCGATTCCACTGCCGTCTCCTATCAGGCCACACTGCAACAAGAGGTCTCTGTTTGCCCTCGTTGACGCCAAGATTGAGACCATTGGCAAGGATTCGTTCACTTCCATTTCAAACGCAACGCTCACGGTCAAGGGCTGGCTTTGCGAGTGTACACCGCTGCTGACGGGATCGTCTCCGTGTGTCCGCGTTGTGAACGGGTTTACAAAACGTCCGAGGATTGCAGGGCCAGTGTTTCTAGACGATGCAAGGTTCCCAATCGATGAAGGTAGTCGATTCTTCTACCTCTATATTGGAGAGCAGGGAGGGAAGACTGCCAGCAAGCCATCCTATTTCAGCGGCAGACATCGTGACGACAAGATCAAGTTTTTTGGATTGGTTCTCAGGGAAGTCTTACCAAAGGGAGGGGAATATCAACGCGCCGGAGTGCTGATTCACTACTATGAGGATTGGAAAGATAGATTTGCCGCTATGATTCAAGAGATTGTTCTACTCTAGAAAACCCTAACATAGAAATCGAAGAAGTGCTGCTACTCACTATCGATTCTAGGCACTGGTCAACGGTCCAAACAACTAGTTGACTGAAGGTGTAAAGGCTGCAAGGTTAGGATATAGTAGAGTTTGTGTATGGATTCTACACGGAGCCGCTCGGACAACAGAGCGCTTGTCTTGGACCGAATTCGGGCAATTAGCAGCCGGATGACTTACAGCTCTCTTATTGCAAGACGTGGCCCGTTCCGGTCAATATTCTGTTGATTATACTATCGACAGCCCTGCCTCAATCATCTTTCCTGCACATCGAAGCTGAACAGACCGGTCATTCGGAGTAATCAATTGTATTTAAAATGGACAAGCACACCAAAGAGATTGCGGTGGTCACGAGCAGGGTTCAGGACTTCTGTCAGCGCAATGTGCCATTCCGCGTGTACCACGGTTCGACGAACAGCACTCGATCGCTCTACCATGACCCGGATAAGGTCGTCGATATCATTGGCCTGTCCAGAGCAATTTCCGTGGACAAGGAGAGGCAGACAGACCATGCTTGTCGAGCCGAATGTCCCCATGGACCAGCTAGCCCGCACAACCTTGGATCATGGCATGCTACCCAAGGTTGTGCCCGAGTTTCCAGGCATCACTGTTGGCGGCGCTTTCGCCGGGACAGCTGCGGAAAGCTCGTCGTTCAAATACGGATACTTCGACCGCTTCATCAACTGGGTCGAGATCTTTCTAGCAAACGGGGACGTCGTCAAGGCGTCGCCTATCAAACACTCCGATCTATTCTATGGGTCCGTCGGCGCCTGCGGTACCCTGGGCGTCTACACTTTATTTGAGATCCAGTTGATCCAAAGCGGCCAGTACTTCGAGCTGACCTACTATCCTGTCTACTCAGCGGAAGAGGCCGCCCACGTCCTAGATAGGTGTCACAAGGAGCGGTGTGTTCCCTTAACTGGCGCTCAGACAGAAAAAACACAGCTCAAGTGGGACTTTTTGGATGGTAGTCTGTTTTCAAACACTCTCGGCGCTATCATTGCTGGCATAATCCGGCAGGAGTCGAAGCAGGACCTGCCGGTATCCCGGTTTTCACGTCGACAGGACAACTGGTTCTACCTCCACGCCCACTCTCAAGTCGCCCACAAGCGGGACACCAACTGCAACACTTGTGCGCACTCCTACCCTCGAAGCCCAACAGACGATGGCCCCGTCGTCGAACTGGTCCCGGTCATGGACTACTTGTTCCAGTATGAACGCGGAGCCTTCTGGATGGGGACCTACGGCGGGCCGTGGTGGCTGTTCAACCGCGTCGGCCGCGCTTTACTCGACCCCTTGTTGCCCACACGCGCTCTGTACCGGCTGATGCATCTCAGCAGCGGCAGAGACCAGTTGTTCATCGTCCAAGACCTGGCCGTCCCGCGCCCCAATGCGGTACAGTTCATCAAATGGGCCCACGAGGCTCCCCGCATCTATCCGGTATGGTTGTGCCCAGTTGATGGCAAGACAAGGGCACCGCTGCATCTCGCCAACCGCCCGGTGCTTGAGCCTGGAGCTGATGACTCGTTATTGAACGTTGGATTATGGGGTATCCCGCGTTCAGAGTCAGTCAGCCGATATCAGACGTGGAGAGAGCTCGTGACACATCTGGCGGAGGACAACAAACTTATCGAAGAGAAGACCAAGGAAACTGGTGCGTTGAAGTGGCTGTATGCTCGCAACTTCTACACAGGAGAGCAGTTCTGGAGCATATACAACAGGGAGGAATACGACAAGTTGAGATGTGCTTGGGGTGCAGACGTTCTGCCCAGTCTGTGGGACAAGTTGCGAAACGAACAGCCCGCGTATGTAGAGGAAGATATCTTCTGGCCTCTACTTGGTTGCTTACTTGAACGAAATTATATCATGCGCAATTAGAAAATCGAGTAACAAAGAAGAAGAGGGAAAGAAAGCAAAAAAGAAACAGCGTTGGTTTCAGTTTCACACAGTCCTTATGCGAAACAACCTATATTCAGCTGGATCCTGGTGTATATGTACGCAACACACGCCTATGATATGAACTTTTTTGGTGGGCACAAACGCTATCGCTCCGAAGTGCATGTTCAACAGTGAGACAATGGAACTAAAAATAATAGCTATCTAAGTACAAACATTGTCGAGAGACTGTTACAACGATACGAAAACATCCTCGACAGCCAACATCATGATATCAACGCAAGTACGGAGGTCTCTAGCATTTCTTCTACTATCCGCATCATGTCCCACTTGGCGTTGTTTACAGAACTGTCGATACCGCATCCGAGTCAGGCCTCCTGAGTCGCGATACGGCCCCGTCCGACCATCGATCCACACCCGCTAGGATCACAGCTCGAGGCCCGGTTAGCTCAATCGGTAGAGCGTGAGACTCTTAATCTCAAGGTTGCGGGTTCGACCCCCGCATCGGGCTCAATTCCTGATGTCGTCTGTCAGCAGACGAGACCATTATTTTGCAAGTTCCTTCTGTCGAACCGGGAATCAGAGGACCAGGGGTTCAGGGGTCGATGGACGGAACGTGTCCGAGAAACAAGCGCCATTACGATATGCATTCTCTACTTGTGGAATAAAAACATTGGATATAAATAAGTAAATGCTTGGAGGTTCAAGCAATAGTTCCTGATGTAGCACATGTTCGATAATACGATTTTAGATATTAGATATCTCCTGAGGAAGGTGAATATGTCGGCTGCGCAAATTTTTGCTGAACCACGGACCCGCTACCTACGATACTAACTTTTGCAACAACCCCTTTTCTATATGAATAGTGCATTATGCACATACCTAAGCCTAAATTCAAGCGACCTTATGGACTATATCCAGAAGTTAGTACAGAGACTAAGTACCACCTAAGCTATCATGTAAATAGTCTTTGGTAAGAATCGAAGTATAAATCAAAACCTGGAAAAGAATGAGGTACTGTACCTCTCAAGGAAATGCTTGCACGGAGATATCGACCACGTATTCTCACTGGCCTGTCTCCAGAAACCAAGGAGATATGGAAGTGGTTCGACACCCCTAACCATGAAATATTCCCGGCTCGTCATATCACCCCCAAAAGCACCTCGAGACTATTCAAGAACTCCCGTCCCACAGCCCCCTGAACCACCCCCCCTCCCGTCCCCACAACTCCCCCGGCCTCCCGTCCTCCGCCACCACTCCCTTATCCACGACCACCACCCTATCGCACCGCACCGCCGCCTCCAGCCGATGTGCTACCATCACCACCGTCCAATGACTAAACTCCTCGTCTAGCACCCGTCCCACCGCCGCCTCCGTCCCCGCGTCCGCCGCCTCCGTGATCTCGTCTAGCAACAGCAAGCCACCATCGACCCCCGTCTCCCTAGCCTTGACGCGCCGCCTCAGCACCGCCCGCGCGAGAGCGAACAGCTGCTTCTGCCCTCCGCTCAGGTCCCCGGCGGCGCGGAGCGGGGCGTCGAGGTGCGCTGCGAGGTGGGGGAGGCCCAGGTCCGTCAGGACCGCGGCACGCTCTGCGTCGTCGGCGGCGGCGGCCCAGGGGTCGAGGTTGGCGCGGACGGAGGCACCGTCGGGCAGGAAGACGGGGTCCTGCGAGGCGCAGACGAGGCGCTCGCGGAGGATGGTGCGGTCGATCGTGCCTAGGGGGAGGTCATCGATGAAGATCGCGCTGCTGGGGTCTGTGGTGCCGTCGGCTGGTGGGAGGGGGTCGATGAGACGGAGGAGGAGGGAGAGGATGGTGGATTTGCCGCTGGGGAGAGGGGGGTGGTGGGTTAGCGTGGATGGACGGTGGATGTGCTTGTGATTGCTTCAAGGTTGGTTAAGAGGGAGGGAAGACATACCTTCCTGTCCGTCCACAGATGGCGACCTTTTGCCCGGGTAGAATCACCAAGGTCAGACCCTTCAGCACCCTATCCGCGCCGTCGATGTCGTAGCTCGCCTCGACGCGCTGCATGTCTATGCGTCCGCTCACCGGCCATTCCTTACCGGGTATCACAGTATGTGCACCGCCCTCCCCAAGAATCTTACCGTCTTCAGACTCAGTCTCTTCGTCAAAGGCCTTCAGTCTGCTCACGGCGCCCAGCGAGGTCTCGAGGCCGGTGTAGGCGACGACGATGGTCGTTAGCGTGTTGCCGAGCGTGATGAGCGTTACCAAGCCGGCGCCGACATTGCCCGCGTTGGAGCCTACCTGGGTCGCCAGCGCCACGAGGAGGACTGCCAATATGGCTACGATGACGTTCATGGTCACCATGAGCCACTGCTGCGCCATAGCCAGCAGGTACGATGGCCGCTGCGAGTCATCGAGGAGCGTGTTATTGCGGGCCAGCTGGTGCGGGAACCAGCCGAAGGCTCGGATTGTCGGCAGGCCGGCGAGAGTGTCTAAGAAGTTGGTACTAATGATCAGTTAGCGAAGAATCTGAAGGGGATACCAAAGTGGCACACAGACTATAGCGGCGTCTTGGCCTCGAGATCGAGAACGCGGAGTCGTTTCGAGGTCGGCAGGTAGACCCGCTGCACAACCCACAGCAGCGCCATGAAGAACGGGTAGCTGATGACCAGCCACGCCGAGGACACGGCGATCACGACGGCCTGGCCGACGGCGTTGGCCAGACAAAAGGACAGGTTGTTGACCATGCGCGGCAGCTGCGTGTCCATGATGTTCGTGTCCTGGCTGAACAGGTTCAGGATCTTGCCGACGTCGGTGGTGCCCAGGAACCGCAAGCTGCTGTGCATAACGGTCTCGACGGCGGCGCGGTGGAGGTCGAGACCCGCGAGGCGCACCGCGGTGCGCAGCATGATGAGCCCGGCAGGGAACACGCAGAGGACGACGCACGCGCCGAGCAGCGCGTAGATGCCGATCCAGTAGGCGAACGAGTGCTGGTGGGTCGGCGACACCGAGTCTGCCGACCACAGCTTCACCCAGATGTTGGGAAAGTTAGAGAAGAAACCGTTGCCGATAACGAGGACGAGGTAGACCACCAGCGGCAGGAGCCCGACGGCGGAAAGCCAATGGCGATATACATCGAAGTCGACAGTTGGAGCCACCACGCGCGGCGTTGGCTGGGGCTTGGTGAGTGGGATGTCTGTTGGCACTGGTCTCGGCGTTCTATCAACTTGGATCTCTGTTTCGCTCGTTCCCGTGCCTGGTATACTTGCTTTTGCAATAGAATCAGGAGTAGGCGTGAGGCCGACACGGCGAGCGCGTTGCTCGTCCTGCGAGATTTCGGCGAAACTGCCTTGATCCGCAATCGTACCGTCCGACGAGAGGGCAACGATGCGATCGGCAACCGGTAGAAAGTGCGTCGAGTGAGTGCAGATTATGGCGGTCGTCCCACGTCTTCGTAGGAGGCCCTCTGGCCCAAAGACGGACCGGCATACCCGATGCTGGGTTGAGCCGTCGAGCCCGCTGAATACGTCATCCAGGACTAGTATCTCAGCGTCGTGGTAAAGGGCCCGCGCCAGCGAGACGCGTTGGCGCTGGCCACCGCTGAGTGCGATACCCTTGGAGCCAATGACGGTGCTGTCTCCTCCTGGAAGGTTCATCAGATCCTCGGCCAGCGATGTTGCGTGGATGACCTCGGCATAGCGAACTGGATCGAAGGAAGAAAAGCCAATGATGTTGTCCATGACGGAAGAATTGAACAGAAACGGCACTTGGTCGCAATACCCTACCTTAGCCGACTTCAGGGATACACTGCCCTGTGCATAAGGCACCTCGCCGAGAAGCACTCGACACAGTGTAGACTTGCCCGAGGCTATGGGGCCTACGACGAAAGTAATTGATGATTTCGGGAGGCAGAGATTGATGTCCTTGAGGACAGCGTTGTCGCCGGTCCAGCCAAACGTTCCATCGCGGACAGCAACAAAGGCATCAGTCTCATTACTTGCATCCACCTTCTCGGCATTGTCACCGATGTTGTCTCCTGGATCATCGAACAGGCGGCCATCTGCCCGTTCTTTTTGGATCAGGAACACCCTGATCCTCCTCAGACACGCAAAACAAGCGGCGATAATGGGCACGCTCTGCAGCACTACCATCAACGGTGCCGTGAGCAGGGCCAAGAACGACAAGGACGTGAAGGCACGCGTCTCGTCCAGTGCGTGGGGGCCAAACGCGAAGGCCAGCGCAGGCGCTATGGCCTGCGGAAGCTGGCTGAGACTCGCGCTGACGGCCGTCAAGACGCGCGAGCGTTCGCCGACGCGGATCTCGTCCTCGCGCTCGTGCTGCACGAGGGCGGTCACAGGCCTGGTCATGCCCGAGACGCGGAGGTCCTTGATCCGGGCGAGCACTGTCGAGGTGAAGCTGACGCGTTCCTGCACGCGGGCCATCCAAGCGGATTGGTAGGGCACCGCGCGATGGGACAAGGCAAACGAGGCCGCGAAGCCGAGCAGCACGACAACGAGCGGGGCCAGGAAAGCCAGCCCGAGTTGCCGCTGCAGCAGCCATGCGGCCAGGGCTATTTGGATTGCATTGGCCCAGAGCTCGTGCACCAGGCGAAGCCCTGTGTAGACGCGCTCGACGTCGGCGCCCAGGAGTGTCACGGCAGCCGAGTCGCCATCGCCGACATGGGTGACGCGGGCTGTCTTGCGGTATATGGCCGAGATCAAGAAGGCACGCAGCAGCGACTGGAAGCGCTCCTGGTAGTACCAGTAGAGCGAGGTCGAGATGGCGATGCCCGAGTAGGTAAAAACGGCAGCGGCCACTAGTCCGGACGCAGTGGCCGACGAGTCCCTCTCGTGGGATGACAGGAAGCCTAGCAGGCGCTGGATGAAGAAAGGCTGGCAGAAGGTGAAGCCAAGGAGACAGAGCCGGGGGAAGACCGGCAGCAGCACAGCAGCGCCAAGCGGCTTGGCAAGCCATACCAAGAGGTGCCAAGTCGAGACCCCGGGTACCACGGCCTCTCCCGCTCCGGACGATGCATCCGACGACGGGTCAAGTGTCTCCACCGAAATAGACGCGTCCAGCGCGAAGAGATGCTCCATGGTCAAGGGCTCGTGGTAGCCCCGCCACAGCAACGGGTTCAACCACGAGTACAAGCCGAGGCTGAGGATGCCGCTCGTCTCCTCAGGGCTGTGGTCGGCTGCGTCCCACACGATCCAGCTCCTTCGCCGCACGCTCTCAAGCACCAACAAGGCGAGTTCGACCACGATGACCGACGTGAAGAGGGCGGCGAAGGCAGTGATGTCGTCAACATCATGGCGGTGGGAAACCGTCCAGAGCAGAGGACAGCGCGCAATATCGTAGATGGAGGTGAGGAAGAGAAAGAGACAGACCAGAATCGAGGGCCGGTACGAATTGAAGTGTTCAAGCAGCGAGAGGACGATGAGCACAAGACACGCGGAGAGCTCTAGGGCGGCCGAAGCTACGAGTGACGGCGATGAGAATTGCGCAATTCGCCGGATGGCCAGGACAAGCAGGCCGAGACGGAGGCCGGCGAGAGCGGCGGCTGCGAGCAGCTTTGCAAGCAAGAGAACGGCGGGCGCGCAGGTTGTGCGTCGACGGCGGGAGAGATGAAGCACGCGCGGGACAGATAGAGCGACAAACAAAGCGGCAGTCGCTACCGAGAGATAGAATATCCATCGATATTCGACCGTGGGGAAGTCAGCTGCCGCTGCGGTTGCACCTGCCGGTGCTATGCAGCTCCTGCTGTTGCTGTCGGCGAAGCCAAACGCAGCATCGCCGGCACAGTCGTCACTCATTTCTGCCAGCATGTCAACCGTCCTTGGAGCTGAAGGAAGGAACAACAGGGACACAGGCTGCAGCGCGCTGTAGCGACAACGTCCTCACTGTGTGCGGGGTTCGCGCCTTCCCACACCGACGTGAGCCATGGTTTATCGGTTCCTTCCCTCTTACATGAACTGCTGTCGAGCACCTTCCAATTCTAGCATCGACTTCTGAGTGCCAGCATTGCACTTCAGAGATTAAGCACTTGCACTGCCACGCCACAATCAGGACGGGGGTCTGAAGGGTTAGGGTTCAGCCCACAATGACGTCTCCGTGGATCTAAAACCCGATAGGTAGCTGCATTTACTTCGTACCCCCCCCCCATAATAACATAAACCTGCTTCGCTAAACACATATACTCGCTTATCATGTCAAAACACTTGCGTATGTAATTCCATCAACATCACAACATCACACTCGTCCCAAGACATTTCATACAGTTCATCCAGCACACCCAAGTCCATCACCGCACCGCCACAATGACTTCAACAGACTTGAGCGACCTGAATGACCTGCCCCGGGAATTACCCCAGTCCAGCAAGACCCTCACGGCCCAGTGCTACTGCAAGTCAATCCACTTCACCATCACCGTCCCCGCCTCCTCCCTCCCCCTGCCCGTGCACCTCTGCCACTGCCCGACCTGCCGCTACACCCACGGCACCCTGTGCATCTTCCACGCCTCTCTCCCCCGCGGCGTGCGGCCCGAGTTCGTCTCGCCCTCCTCCCTCGCCTCCTCTGCCACGGGCTACGTCCACACCAGCGGCGCCCTGAGCGAGCGCCTCTTCTGCTCCACCTGCGGCTGCCACTTCGGCGACCGCGACCTCGAGCCCGACAAGGAAACGGGCGAGGTCGGCTGGCGCGTCGCGACGTCCATCTTCGACACGCACGCCGAGGACACGTTCCAGATCCGCACCCACTGCTTCACCAACTCCGCGCTCGCGGGCGGGCTGTACGAGTGGCTGCCCACCATGGACGGCCGGCCCGTGCACGTCTGGAACCCGGACCCCTCTGACGCCAGCTTCCCCCCGCCGCCGGGCGAGAAGGACCGGCCCCGGCAGGAATTCGACGCGGCCGGCGGCGAGAGGCTGCGGGCGCAGTGCCACTGCGGGGGCGTGAGCTTCACGATCCCGCGCCCGATGGTGCCCGAGGTCCGGGGGGACGCGTTCCTGCGGCGGTTCGTCAGCCCGCTCGAGAAGGACAGATGGGTCGCCACGCTGGACGCGTGCGACGACTGCCGGCTCGTCGACGGCACGCACGTCGCGGCGTGGACGTTCGTGCCGCTCGCGCTGCTCGAGCCGCGCGTCGGGCCGGACCTGAAGATCGGGACGGCCAAGACGTTCGCGTCGAGCGAGGGCGTGCTGAGGAGCTTCTGCGGGGTGTGCGGGGCGACGGTGTTCTTCGACTGCGAGGAGAGGCGGCCGAGCGAGAAGAGCCACGTTGTCGATGTTGCGGTCGGGATACTGCGGGCGCCCGAGGGCATCCTGGCGGAGAGGTGGCTTACCTGGAGGACGGGGAGGGTGGCGTGGTACAAGAGCGGGGAGAATTTCGATCCGGTGTTTGTGAGGAGCTTGGCGAAGGGGATCGACGAGTGGGGAAAGCAGAAGTATGGCAAGTCGCTGGATTTTGACATCTCGTGATGAGTTTGTGCGGTGTTCATGCATGGAGGGCGTAAATGGGCTTCCGTGTAGGGTTTGTTTTCATTCGGGTCGCGTCACATCGAGGGAGCGTGTCAAACATACGACATGCGAGTAGGGCATTGCGATGGTGGTTAAATTCTGAACAGAATAGTGTCGATTCTTTTTATTTCATGCCAGTTGTCGAGTGTGAGGTTACCCCGTGTTAGACATCGAGCTAGTATTGCGCCAAGCTTGTCGAACCCATACTAGGAGAATCATGTCCGGTTTTATCTCTGCCCAAATATGTACACTAGATCACTCAAATCCTGGATATACTCTTTGTACTCAGTTCGTAATGAAGTCCTGGACCACCGAGTTGAACTTTTCAGGATTCTCCCAAAATACAAAATGACTGCCCTTCTCAGCCGCTGTGAAGGTGTACTGCCGGGCACCTGGTATCTGGGTTGCAACCCATTGAACTCCCGGTGCCCGGAAGATGCTGACTTCACCCGCAAGAACCAAGGTAGGAGCCGTGATTCGTGGCAGTACATCGCGCCAATCTCTGAATGCATGGTCGATCAACAGAGTCGCCGCCAGTGCGTCGCTCATCTTCTTGTTCTCGGACAAGACCCATTCGTAGTCTGCCTCCGCGACAGAGTCCGTAAACATGCCTCTCACCATCGGTGGCGCTTGAGCTTCGATATTGTGGGCTAAGCCATACACCGCGTCCGGAGTGAATATTGCTGAGAGCTGTAATGCTTCCTCATCGGTCCAGTGTGGGTGTCTCATCATAGTCGCTGGTTGATCAACAAAGACGAGTTTGTCGATGCGCTTGCGAGCGTCCGGATACTGGTCCCAGCATGCCCATGTGACGCAGCATCCCATCGAGTGCGCGACGATGCTCAGGTGGTCAAGGTTGAGCTGCGTCAAGATATCATTCAAGTCCGCGGCAAGGCGACCCAAGCGGTACCCATGGTCCGGCTTGTCGGACTCGCCGTGGCCGCGCCAATCCAACGTCATGACTCGGAAGCCGGCCGATGAGAAGTAGTCCACTTGTTTGCGCCATTCCGCGGCAGCTTGACGCCAGCCGGGAAGGAAGAGCACCTGCTGTCCGCTCTGTGGCCCAGTTTGCGTGTAACTCAGACCGACACCGTCTGTCGTCTTGATAATGGAAGTATGTGGCTGACTCATTGCCGACGTTTGAAAGAGCTGGACGGATAAATCTCGTTGGGTTTGGTGGGTTGGAGCCTTGGAGGTTCACCAATCCCGTGGATAGGCTTTAGGTGAGGAGTTAAACTTTGACTTTATGTGAAGGGAAAATGCAGAGAAGAAATAAATAGCAGCAGAACTGATTGTTTCCTGTATTCCTATCAAATTTCCTGACTGCCCGTGGGGTTTATAACTCTCGCGCATCTTAGGTGATATTACGCAGGCGGCCGCATTTAACCGTCTCGAATAATCGACCTTAGTATGGTAAGCACTAACATACCAAGCTTACTACACCGGTTTCCCATGGCTATGATCGAGCGGTATGACATGACTGTATTGGGACAATCCAAGACTAAGGTAGTATTAGTGTATGAGAGATCACTAATCCTCCAGAACTTGAGACGTGTGAAACTTGCCTGCGTGCATAGAAACAAGAAGGAGGAGTAGATGCATCGCATCTGACGATTCAATTTGTACTTTATAGAGCCTGAGTAAAACCTGGACGATGCTGTTACAGCAGCAGCCATAACATTTCTCTCGCCTCCCTCTGGAGGTCTGCGGCGTTGCTATCACCAACGTCCCGAGTATCAGGAAAGCATGAACATTGCCCTTTTCAAGATGACCAAGGTTCATGTGGCTCTCTCGGTAGTGGGACCTCCTCTCAGCTTGCTAGCCACCTATGAAGGAGTGTTACTCCCATGATAATCATCTTGCCTCAATGAGGCCTCTGTGCTGCTATTGGGAAGGCAGTATGGCAGCATGGCATTATGGCAGAGCTGTTGAGAGTATGTTCGCGAATTCTGTAAATAGATCATCCTATAAGCATGAAAACTTGGAACTTGTAACCACTTTTAGATACTCTCCGTTACCACAGAATGATATACACAGTTGATGATACCTCACTGTGCTAGACTGCAGGAGTTCGAAGATACCGCATATCTGGATCACAGCAACACTAAGTACCAATACAACACTTGTGAGTTCGGAACACGGGAAAACCCTAAGATGGAGGAGTCTCCTACCTCTCGCTCTACAAACATTCCATTCATAGATTCAAGGATTAGTAACACACACAATGAGTACAAGCATAGTACCATATGTACGCTTGAACTGGGTCGCCCGTCGTCGGGGCGGACCTTCATGACTCGCTGAGCCCACTTGGTGCAGCAATCGCAACAGTCTCCGACGAGAAACTCTTTCTCCAGCTACCATGACTCGCCGGGCGTAACTCGCAATACCGTGCCGTCCACCATCAATCCACCCGCCTGGATCCCAGCTCTCGAAGCCCGGTTAGCTCAATCGGTAGAGCGTGAGACTCTTAATCTCAAGGTTGCGGGTTCGACCCCCGCATCGGGCTCAATTCCCGATGGATAACCATCTCTATATCATCTTTTTGGTCCTATTTAGTGTTCCTATTGTCTGTTGCATGCGTATTGTGAGATAAGAGCTGTTGTTTTGCTGCTCAGAATCTCCACGCAATGGTATGTCTCCTCTCGTCTATGCAAATTCGAGGTTCAGGTCTTGGTATAAAACTTGGGAATAGTGTTCCCGGATGTGTTCCCGGATATTACGCAAGTCGGCACGACTTGCGCTCCTCACGGTTCCGTCTCCGCTTCTCTCGTTCGTGGGAATGTGATATGTGACAGGGCTTCACCCGTGCGGATACGTCCGTCACTCTGGATTAGCCTGCATGCCGGGCAGTCCACCGGTTCCAGACAATGCATCCGCGGTGCATGCGACCACGGCGCTAAAGAGCAACTTCGGGGTTCTGTGCGCTGTGGTTGGCAGGAAGATTCTGTCCTTATGCCTGCCGGAAGCACTTCCAGCAACTCATGAATTTATCGCGCATGACCTTGGCAGGAGGGAGTGGAGGGAGTGAGGACTTTGCAAGGTTATTTATATCTTGCGCCCCTCACTCTCGGACGTGCGACGCGACCGTGCTGGCACAACAGTTCTTGAGGCAACTAGATCTCAAACATGGCCGAAGCTCCCGCGAAGATCGTATGCAGAGACCTACGCGGATTGTAACTCAAGGTCAACTTGCTAATGATCTACATTACCTATTAGGCTGCCGATGACTTCGAAAACGTCGATACGGAGGAGGAAGTGGTACGTACAACTGGACCCGACTATCACGTTCATTGGCCGTCCTGTGATCGTCTGACTGACCCAGCCCATTGGAACCAGTCCCTGGCAACGTCCAAAACGTCTTTGAGAAGCTCTGTTTTGCACTATGTGGAGGAAAACGGAAGGAGATACCACGCGCTCAGCGCCGGAAGTTAGTATACAGTTTAGCTAACCATGGGAGTTCCGAATGCGTTCTGACTGTAGACAGAATACTTCCTCCCGAACGACGAAGTACCCCTCACCTCCTTCTACCAGCTGCGTATATGGATCATACTAACTTCCTGTCCGAGCGAAGCTTGAGCTCGAGCGACTTGGTACGTTCTTCAGTGCACCGTGGCTTGGCGCCGGCTGACTCACTGCCTCGTCAGATCTTGAACACAATCTCTTTCTCCTGACGCTCGACAACAAGCTTTGTCTGTGCCCCAAGAGCGAAGGTGCCAAGAGAGTCCTGGACATTGGGACTGGCACCGGAATCTGGGCTATTGACTATGGTAGCTATTGCGCCCCCAACATCATCGAAGCTCACGTTTGACACATGGATAGCCGATAGATACCCTGAGGCGGAGGTTATCGGGGTTGATCTGAGCCCAGTTGCCCCGGTCTGGTATGTCTCTCTGGGAAAAGCGCTTCTTTTCTTCACCAGATCTTCTTACTCTAGGCTGGTATAGGGTTCCTGATAACTGCACCTTCGAGGTCGACGACGTCGAGAAGGAATGGGTATGGTCGAAGCCCTTCGACTTCATCTTCTCTCGCATGCTCGGAGGCAGCTTCGCCGACACTCAAGCTTTCATCAACAAAGCGTACAAGTACGTTCCATCCTACCTATCTCACAGAAATCCAGCTGAACAACTCCAGCCACCTCGAACCAGGCGGCTATCTCGAAATGATCGACATGGCCCTGCCAGTCAGCAGCGACGACGGCACACTGACGGAAGACCACTTCCTCCACAAGATGTCCGTCATGACTGTCGAAGCGGCCAAGAACCTGGGGCGGCCTATCCACCTCGCACCGCAATACAAGGAGATGTTCGAGAAGGCGGGCTTCGAGGACGTGACGCTCAAGCGCTTCAAGTGGCCGAGTAACATCTGGCCCAAGGACCCAAAGTTCAAGGAGATGGGCCGCTGGAACATTGCTAACATCGACCCTGGCTTGGAGGGCCTGACCTTGTTCTTGTTTACCCATGGCCTGAAGATGAGTAAGGAGGAGACGCTGGCTTATTGTGCCGGGGCGAGGAAGGAGATCCGAGATGTGAAGATTCATGCTTATTGGCCACTGTAAGTCGTATCCCTGGTTCTGTCTTTGAGTACTGATGTGGTAGTGCTAATATGTTACCAGAGTTGTTTGCTACGGCAAGAAGCCGGAGAATGCATCAAAGGCCACGTAAGGTAAATAGAAACTGCTTGGTATCTTCTTCGTGTCTTCACATTTTCTCATAGTGAATGACAATTGTTCTTGCGTTTGCACCTCTCTCCTTGGTTGACATATAGCAACTCCCATCCAGTCATAGTCCTAGAGAAAGCTGTCAAGTTAGCTTCTATATCGAGGTACAACCGACAGGTTAAGAAGTAAATCGGGATATTTATGGGTTACGATTTAGAGATCCGTATGCTTAAGCTCAAGAGAAAGAATAACTTTACAGAATACCAGAGGAAAGATAGAAAGGGCTCAGGCACAGCGTTATAAGGCGAGTGCTAGCTAGGGATTTGTTTCAAACTTCTCCGTAACTGTCTGATATACTTTGTCTCAGTACTAAGTGAGGGCGAATCGCCCACCAACCATGTCGAAAACACCGGAGGTAACCTGGAGCCACGAAACAACAGCACAGATTCAGAATACCAGGTATCCAGCATCTTTTCTACGCTGGGCAGTCAAGCGCCCCGTCCACCCGTTCACCCCGTCCTCCTCACTCGCCTCGTCCCCCACGTCCACCCCGTCCTCCTCACTCGCCTCGTCCCCCACGTCCACCCCGTCCTCCTCACTCGCCTCGTCCCCCACGTCCACCATGTGATCCCTCACGAACCGCCGCAACACGGATCCCCTATGCACGATTCGCCCTCGTCACATACATAAGCACCGAGTTCATCGTGGAACAAATACAATCCACAGCCCCCTCCATCATGAACCCAACATGATCCACCGTAAGCACATCCTCATCCGCATTATAGGTCTGCCTCGGCAGCCCAAGCCTCCCCATCTCCTTCTTTCGACTTCCACACATTCCACTCTCTTGAAACAGCACCTTGAACATGTAGTCCTTATCACCCCCACCAGGAAACGAGTACCCTGTGCTGGCCAACTCCACCTCCCAATCAAACCCAATCCTCTCCGCCTTCCCCATAAGCCAAGCGTGATAACACGGGATTCCCATCCCACACCCCATGACGAAGCAGGTCATTATACGGCACCGGATCCAACTCCTCGAACAAGTGCTGATAATCAGCCACTATACAGGTCCTCCAATCCAGCGCAATCCACGGCACCATAACCGGCTCCAGCCTTGCCAGCGTCCTGTACGTCTCCTCAGATGCCAGATGAGGATACCAAATCAACTGCGAGAGGTACTTTTTTTTCAACTCCTCCGTCGCCCACGAGATATCGTTATTCATAAGAAAACTCGCGTTACAGCACCTCGCAAAGCGGGGGTACATATCCTTCTCCTCAGCCACCCACTTCGCGATGAATGTATCATGGTAAATACCTCTCACAACGCACAGCCGTGAGCATCAGGATATCCTTGTCAACCGTAGGCAGATCCCTCGGCAAAGGCTTGTAAACCAGCTCCAACGCCCTTGGGGTCGACGGAGTGCGCCTCAAATCGGAGACCTTCCACATCCACCCTCCAATCCTCCGCTATATCGAACATCGGCCGGTCTAGTATAGGCACCTCACACCCGAAGCGACTGTCCACGATGGGCTGTCTCTTCTCCAGCGTCGAACGCACGCACGTGTCGCCGGTGAGACACGCTCCCGCCACAGGATCCCGCCGGACGACGAGAACGATATGTTCCGGCAGATTTGAAGACCAACATGAGAAGCTCGCTGCCGAGAGCGAGAACTCTTCAATATAAAGAATGAGGAGCGTGGGAGGTCGAAGTCGGAGTCCCGCTCAAAATCGAGTTCGGTGGATACTGCAAGAGGTCACAGACTTCGGCGCCAACTGCTTGTATAAGAATCGATTCTTTGCCTGCAGCTGTTGAGGTGGTATTGCGATATCATTATAGATCGCTGTCAATCAGATCAAAGATCGTGGGTCGTTCCACAAACGTGTCCCACAACTCCTCAAAGGGGAACGGTGCCAGATTATCGAACTCCTGAACTTGTATGCCGTCCTGACCCAATGAGTCCACGTTTGTGTCTGATTCTTCAGCAGGTGCGATAATTGTGTCAGGTGCCCAAACTCCGTACTGGATGAGTAATTGTGTCAAGGTTTCGAGGAGGGAGGCGGCGCTCTGGGAGTGTAGTCTGATGCTGTCCAGTTGTCTCAAAACCATCATCACCTCGGCAGACTGGCGATCACGTTCTTCGCCTTGAGGTTGGTTGCAACATAGGTCTGTGGCCAAGATGAGAGCCCCTATAAACATGTGGAATATGGTGCCCTGGATCTTCATAAAGTCGGATGAGTGGAAGATCTCCAACATGCTCATATCCCGATGTGCCGAGAGTACGCGCCGAGCAGCTTTCAAGCTAGCATCGCGCGAGAAGGCGTGTAGAGACTTGTTCGAGTGTCCAGAGAGAAAGGAGTAGTGGAGTTTGCATCGGACAAGATCGACCATGAGATTGATCACGAGTCTTTGAAGTGGGAGATGCGGATGGGTTCGGCAAATGCGTGCAATCTCATCCGAATCCGCGATCTCGATCCTGAAAAATGCTGGGAGACTCTGGACCAACGACTCAAGCTTTGAATCGAGTGACAGAATCAGCTCGCAAGTCGCATCACTTGCATTCCGTGGCATAGCATCTGATATATGCCGAGCTACTTCAGCAATTTGGAGACGGTGTAAGTTATATGACATGCTAGTCGGCTCCGACAGTGGCCGCTCTTTGACGTCGGGATTGCCCAGATCATCGTCGTTGACATTTCTGGGTTTGCTGGAACGAATCTGATTAGGATGGACGAGATACACCGCATCGAAAGGTCCTTTGTATACAGATAATCAGCAGCCTGTCGCTACGTGGAGTCAGAGCACTTGATCATACCTTCCACCATGGATACCATCCAATCCGTGGCAGTTAGGTACCACCATACCCTCCGCTTCATCTCTTGAGCGATTGGATCCATTCCTTCCTGCAATTGTCCTGTCCGATCGGCAGCCGAGTCAAGACGATGGAGGCCAAGACAGTGAGAAACCATTACTGCCTCAGCAAAGAGGGCCCGGTATCTTGGCGAGAGCGGTTCGATGTGGTTAATGAGGAACTGGAGAACAATCATAGCCTGTACGCCTTCAAGTGTGTGGTTCATTGTTCGGCGGTGCTGTTCTAAGCAGTCCATCGAACCCCGTACATAGACTGCGGAAGTCTTTAGCCGTTCTTTGAGAATTGGAAGAACTACATTGAGAGATCCCTCGAGGGGCTCCAAAACTACCCCTATTGCGATGACACTTAGTATCAAAGCGAGGCCTTTGGGGGCCATTGTGGTAGAGAACTGAGTTATCTGGTAGTAGACTTCGTCGATCAGATCGAGGAAGTGTGGTTGGTAAATGATATGCTGGAAAACGCCAATGTAATCGAAGTAAACCCGGAACAGCCGGATAGTCTCATCCTTAGGAGGCAGTCGGATGTGACAGGAGTCTCTTTGTTGAGGAACTATAGAGGTCCTCGAGACAGATATGTGAAGGGGATGAACCAGTGCGTGGCTCTGTCTGTAGTCAGCCTCTGGATGATATGTGCTTCTTGCAAATAAAACAAAACATACCAAGATGTTATCATTTGCTGATAAGTGTCCTAGTGAAACTTCGTAACCCAAATTTCTTGCCGTTGATATATTAGTTTGGCTTTCTGACGGTGTATTGGCTGTTGTTGCCCCCGATGTAGTGGCTTTTGAGGCACCGGTGACTGCTGAGACACTGTTTCTAGCTGCATTGACTGCATTTATAAGGGTGTCCGAAACAAGGCCCTGGCTGTGATTGTTCTGCGGCGTATTAATGTAGGCTTCGAGCCTATCGAGTCTGGCAAGTATGTCTGGTATTGTCGACTGGTTAGCGGAATCGAGGGTTCGTTTGACTCCACGGCTGACGGGCGCCAAGTGTTGTTCCTTGCATTCAACTGAGCGGGTAGTGCAGTTTGCGCATGGTTGTCGCTTGTCGCATTTAAGTTTCCGTTGGCGACATGACAGACACGCCTTTCTCTGTTTGTCTTGCATGTTTTCAGGGGTACGCTGAGCAATGCCGCGGAGCCGGGACTACAGCAAAAACAGTGAGAGAGTTGGAAGATTCAATGGGGAATCTATGGCTCGGACATCACGGAGTCTTGTTTCCGCGGGTCCGCGGCTGCCAAGCTTAGCTTACGCATTCCTTGGTCAAGGGACTTACATAATGTGACAAGGACTTACAGAGTACCTTTGTGCGAGTACTACGGCAATTACCACGATCCGCGGATTCCACGGATTGCGCAAACAAGGAGTCTTCGGCATATATAAATACTTGTGTCTCGAATAATGAAGCTGCAACTTCGGTACACTTCCACTTTGTAAGACAACTGTCCGCTACCTTGTCCTCTCGTCACAAACTCTACCCACACCGCTTGTATTTACTGTATCCAGCATCCAGCACTGTCTCTTGTTCCATGATCTTTTTGAACTCTCGTCATTTCGTCTCGTCGTTCCGTCAATATGGAGGGCATCGAGGGACTGGAGGCTCTCCTCGACATCGAAAATTTCCGCCTGGCACCGGCCATAGACTCCCAAGCAAAGGCCGCCCTGCTCCGGCCCAACCCCAAACTTGACCATGCCCTCTCCAAGTCAGCAGCCAAAGGACTTCCACCAATCAGCGTCCTCCCTATGGAAGGCCAGCATTTATCCATCCTCACGCAGCTCATGGGTGCCAAGTCGGTACTGGAGGTCGGCACGCTCGGCGGCTATTCGAGCATATGCTTCGCGGAAGCAGGCGCCAAAGTGACGAGCATTGAGATCGAACCCAAACACCGCGACACGGCCCTAGAGAACGTGCAGGGCCTCGATGTAGAGGTCCTCCTGGGTGCAGCGTTGGATGTGATGCCAAAGCTGGCGAAGGAGGGAAGGCAGTTCGACTTGGTGTTTATCGATGCGGACTTTGACGGGCAGTGGGAGCTCTTCGACTGGGCCGTGAAGCTGACGAGAGTGAATGGAGGTATATTCCTGGCTGATGTGGTGGTCTCCATGATCAAGGATGGACAAACGAAAGAGCGGAGCGAGTCCATCATAACAAAGATTGGTCGGGATGAAAGGGTCAAGGCTACACTGGTACCGACCGTGGTAAGCCACCCTATGCTGCCGATGACACCAGTGTTCAACGGGTTTGTTCTGGCAATAGTGAAGGGTCATTAAGACCGGTACATTTCCACCTCAGCGTTCGTGGCGGAAAAACATATAGTTTCAGGCACAGCATTGCTTGAGCTGGAGCACCACAGCATCCCAAAAGTTCCTCTCCTCTCCATGCTCATTTAGCCCTGTTAGCAAATCGAGCACCACTCCAGAGTATATCTCACCCATGTCGACCGCAAGTCTGGCAGCTTTGTCCTTAAGTTTGAGCCTCCACGTCCGCCTCCATTCGTCATCAATCGGGATGTCCTTGCGCCGGCCAAGGTCACCCAGCAGCCGCCACATGCCGATCTCCAGCAGTACACATCCAAGCTGGTAGTGGTCGAAGTAGGGCTTATATCGGCTCTCTTCCGGTCCTGTAGCTTCGACAAAATAGTCTGGATGTTGGTACAGGTCCGAGTCCGTGTTCCACGTCCGGATCTCCTCCGTCTTGTGGCCTTGCTTGCTCGAGCGGGAGTACTCCCATCCAAGCAGGTACGGGTCCGTAACAGACTTCTGGCTGACAGTGAAGAAGACAATATTCTCAGGACGGATGCCCTTGTGCATCCAATCACAGTTTTGTGTCGTCATTAACGTCTCGGCAATGCGGAGAGCCAGTTTGAAGCGGTGGCCGAGCGGAGGCTTCCATATGTCATGGCTAGCTGGTTTTGATTGTCCCGATGGTCTCGACAACAAGTCGCGGAGGGTGCGAATGTTTCTTTTGTTGCCCAGAGGTGAAGTGCTGTAGACAATCCCAACCCAGTTCAAGGGGTGGTTGTTGGACCTGGGATCCTCGAAGAATCCTACCGAAGGGAGTACGTTGTGAAGAAAGGTCGGTGACGAGTTCAACATGCAAACTACGTCACTAACGCGGCTGATAATTGCGTCCCGTGAGATTTCCTTGGGATCGTACCCCTTCCACTCCACAAGGACAGGCTCCGAGCTCCCAGATCTTACGTATTTTGTCACGCTCCGGACTGGGTCGCTTGGAAGCTCAAGTTGGACAAGTTCAGGGAAGGATTTGGCAAAGTCGCTTATCATCCGGAATTCCTTTTGTTTTTGCGATTCAGCTTCGAGGTTCTTGACCAGTTGGCGAGCACGCAGCTCCTGAGCGATTCTCTGGTCATCATCCAACGAGCTCGAGATGGATTCAAGACCTTCTGGTGGGATTGCCCGTGGATCATTTTCAAGGCGCTTCCTCAGAGCACTTGCAGCTGCTTCGTGCATGATAATCCAGAACTTGGGCATGGTGAGGTTGACTAGGGCCTGCACGTCGTGCTCAAACTGCGTGACAGCTTCGGTTAAGTGGTGCTTGTCGGTTGTTGACCAGGTTAACTTCCGGACGATTGGCACCTTTTTCAAAGAAGCCCTCCGTGATGATAGAGCCGTGTTCGTTCGTTCCAAGTTCCTAGATTCTGTCGGCAATATGCTCGTATCAAACAACTCTGTTTCATTGGACGGCTGCGACTCCAGCGTCTGGCTCTCTGTTGCCTGTCGTTCAGTCTCATATTTGCTCAGGATCTGTCGTGCATGCTCGATGTGATCGCGAGCCAAGACAAGTCGCTTGTCTGCCAGCTGCTTCCACGACGGTGAAGCATCCGTTGCCGCGCGAGGACCAGAGGCTCTCTGTTTGTCGTCTTCCACAATCAGGTTGTGTACCCGTGCAAAAGACCAGAGATAGGATATTGCCTCTTCGAGTCTCAAATCCAAGTCGACCACGTCATTATCAATACGTTTGTAGGACCGGATGAGCCGGTGGACTTGTTGGCAGCCATGGATGCATGTCTCGACAGCGCCAAGAACACCCACGATCTCAAGTCCGGACATGGCGTGATGAGGTGCTCGTTCCAAGCCCGAGTATTGGAACCCAGACTATGCGTTGCTTGACTGTTCCAAAAAGTCCAACCGAGTTCGATTTTGTCTTGGAGACTAGTCCGTCTATATCAATTTACGGCCCATGTAGAGAGGGCACCAAGCGCACTCAGCACAGGCTGACGGCGAGGTTGAACATGTGGTTACACCAAAATGGCGCAGCGCCTGAGAAAACTTGAAGCTGTCACATTGTGGCGTTCTGATACCGAGCGTGGGCAGCGACCTTGCTGCAGCTGTGGTTGGTTGATTGTATCATGCCATGTCACTTATCACACCCTTGTATGTGGTGAGTTGTGACTTCGTGGCGGTTTGTTTTCTGCTCATCACCTCATTCCTGGCACCATCCGCTTTACTGCCTAACATGCAAACCTCGATCGTGCAACAGTTCCCTCTGTCCCCTCTGCCCCCTCTGCCTCAGTCACTGGCACCCACCTATTTTAGGGTACCTTAGATGGTAAAGTAAAGAGTTCTGACTATTCTCAGGTTGTTTCGACTTGCCTCGTTACCTTGCTCCCCATCTCAATTTCAACCCACGTCCCCAGCCACCCTGTTGATAACTATGGCAGAAGTTTGGGGTGGGGTTTCGCAGTCAAGCAGTTGGGACTCGGATCCAGTCAACACATCACTGGGATATTCTTCAGAATCGGTTTCAGGGACTGGGGATGGACAGCCAGACTATTTAGGTTTACTGGATATCGAAGCTCTCGCAAGACTACAGAATGTCTTATCTAGTGGCACTGGCACGGGCCATCCTCTAGGTTTAACAGGCTCTGGTTTCGGTTGTCTCCAGCTTGGCAGCGGTCGGTCTTTCTCCGTGCGCCGTGTGATGTCGAGCACGGCGTCCCTGTTCATCGAGTCGCTTGACGAGACTTTCGACAAAAAGAATAAGCCATTCGTCATCGTCAAACAACCTCGTCTCAGCAAGCTCGACTTTGGCAAGGATGATGACTTTCCAGTACGAGCGGGTGCGGTGCTGACGGAGCTCAAGATACTGAATCATGAGCCTATACGGAAGCATCAGAATATTGTTCACATGCACGGCTTCATATGGGACACCCAGGACGACCCTACTGTCATAGCACCCTCGCTGCTTATGGAATATGCAGATCTTGGTACTTTGACCGATTACCAAAGCCCAACGGGCGCTCCAGAGCCAAGGGACGTTAAAATGGCCATCTGCCTGGGTGTTGCCGCAGGTCTATCATTCCTTCACAGCTGTGGTGTTGTTCATGGGGACGTTAAATCGGAGTTAGTCTCTTGTTGTACTCCATTTCCAGGCGCCTGCTAACCTCATAATTGCAGTAATGTTCTGCTTTTTCGAGACACCAGCCGCGCAGTCGGGGTTCGTGCTAAGATCTCAGACTTTGGTACAGAATTATGTCCCACATCTTGGAAGTATTGTAAATTAAGGCTGTTTCATAGGATTTTCACTTTTCGGAGCTCTCGAAGATGACGACTCCCCCATCCAACGCATTCCAATGGGCACGAGATTATGGAGAGCTCCAGAAATCGACAGAAACCTGTGCCGGGCTGGCACCACTGCTCTGCGACAGACCGATATATACTCATACGGGTTGCTGTTTTGGAAGGTCATGTCCGACGGCGAAGACCCGTGGATACAGCTTGACCAGACATCCCGGAATTCACAGGCCAGCCAATTGCCTATGGAAGGTCATTCGGAACCCTCCAATAATTTCTTGAGCTTGAAACTGGACGGCGATAATCTCTACTTCCGCGCACACGACACATTCCCACGAAGCGATTTGCACGCGGAAACGATGAGACATGTGTTGGAGAAAACCATCCGATCTGACCCCCATGACAGGGCGAGGTCGTTCTCCGAAATCATTGAGATATTATCGACTGACACACCCTCGCCCATAGACTCGTGAGTAGCCGGTGTTAAAAAGGTTAGGGTGCTGAAAATAACAGTGAATCCAGATCTCCGACCCCTAAACCACTAACAAGGGGCGACTTTGGTATCACCCAACCCAATGTACGCATATTGTACTGTCATTGACTTCTGGCCACTTCTTATTGACAGAGTATCCAGTTCGCAGCACTGATATGGTTTCTCCGCGACGCCCCGTCTAGTTTCAGGGCATTTGTTTCCTATGAACTCGGCCAGAAAGTGAAACATGCCAAGACAAGCTGCGAGCGTGGCTGGGCTTCTCTGGCCCTAGGCGTCTGTTATTTGCAAGACTTTTATGCTACATATGATGATGACAACTCACAGAGCATGTCCGAATCGGTTCGTGTAGCATTCGGTCACCTTGTGTCGGCCGCGGAGTCAGGGAATGGACTCGCCCAGAGTATTGTTCCGCGACTTGCTGCAAAGATTGCGTCAAGTGCCGGTGATCCCGGCTCTGGGTACCCATTGGAGAAATGGCTTGTCAATGCGATGAGCCAAGGTTCAGCAAGAGCTAGGAATGAGCTCAGACACCACTTTCCAGACACATATAACTACGCCAAGAAAGCTCTCGAGAACAATTACGAAGAAATAGGCAACAAGTTGGACGCAATCATTCCATGGCCACCCCTAGAGCACTCCCTTGGCGACTTTGAGGCTATGCATCCTGCGCCAAAAGCTATTTTAGCACAGGCCGGAATTACCAGATTGCAGTTCGGGGCTTTCGTTGGAGCACTTAGCGTCTGCGAAGAGATTGCTGCAACTCGCGGTCCAGGAAGCCTCATTTCAGAGCCAAATATCCTTCAGTACGCGGCTCTCGGTGGGAATCCAACAGTCGTCGAGTACCTCCTGAGAGCTGGGGTGAAGGCAGGGACTCAGACCGAATCTGGTGTAACTCCTCTCCACGCGTGCCTTCTCTCCCATTGCCCGGAAGGTGTACTGCCTATTCTGCTATCCCATGGCGCGGATCCGAACGTCATATGTACATCCTCCAAAGACTGGCCCTTCGAGTATGGCTCCTATTACCCCCGTCAAGGAACACCTCTACACTTGGCAGTCCGCTTCGAGGACACAAACGCAGCCAAGCTTTTGCTGGAATCCGGGGCAGATCCAAATATGAAGGACTCGATCGGGATCTCGGCGCTGGAAGAGACCCTGCGTCTTCATTCAACTGAGATGCTCGAGATTGTCTTGCGGTATACGGTCAAAGACACATACAATGTTCCAGACATCGACGAACTATATCCACCACTTGCTGGACATCGGGTCTCGTCAATGCAGAAACACGTATCATGGCCAAGCGATCTGCCTGATACAGACTTTGTGCAATGTGCCATCGACCACATCCTGCATTATGGTCTCAGCTTCGACTACAGGGGGCTTCTGCTGGCCGCTGTCGAGGCAGATAATGCAGAGGTGACCGACATCTGTCTACGAAAACTGTGTTCTGGACACGAACACGGAGAGTCCCTGCATCCCTACCGATGCAGAAAGCAATGGGCACCTACGGTTGCTGCGGATGCTAACGTTTCCGATTTCCCTCTATCGCCTGACCTAGGAGATTTACTATTCAGCGTGCTTTCGGTATGCAGTGCCGAGCTTGCGGAAGTAGTTCTACGCTTCGTACCGAGACCTCTTCCCAGCCACGGCCCGATGGAAATGCCCATCTTCAATGCTGTTAGTCAACGGCGCTTCACCTCCAAACTCGATGCCATCAGAATTGTGGATGCTCTCGTGGCTGCTGGGGCTGATATCTCAGCTGTGGATGAGTATGGGCACGGGGCATTAGGTGCAGCTGTGTTCACAAACAATTACCATGTTGTCGACGCTCTGCTCAAGTACCCGTTTCCTCTGGAAGACATCGAAGACGCCCTTGCATTCTGCCTTAGGGAGGGAGGGTCCAGAATGGCCGAGTTCATATTCAACAGACTCATCAGCAAACGGCCGGAGGTGCTTGTGACGCCTCTGCCTAAACCCAGGGGTTTTCTGTCCTTCGACGACCGTGCCACAACGACTCGAGACACTAATTTCCTACGAGCGATTTGTGATATCCGGGAGTTCGGACGGGACGACGACATCAATGAGCGTATCCTCAGGAACATTATCGCGAAAACCCGCGCACAGCCCGGAGGAGATCAGGCGTTGAAAGAAAGACTTGATGAGTTTGCTCACCCTCCGTTTCAGAACACACCTCTGCATCACGCAACAGCTAGGGGCAACTATCGCGCTGCAAAACTACTTGTGGATGCAGGTGCACAGGTGAATTTATGCCACCTAGACGAGTGGCCCGACTTCAGTCAACCAGACCTGCCCGGAACCTCTACCCCTGACGTAGACCTCAGCTTTCTAACCGCCAACCCCCTGTTGGCTTCTATGAACAGAGGTCCTTCTCCCTTGGATTACGCCTATTATAGAAACTGGGACTATGAAATATACCAGTACATGGGCGAGCATCGGGAACTCATCAAACAGCTCAAGCAAGCAGGAGGAACGCACAAAGAGGAAGCAGACTTCGCTAAGCGGACGGACGAGGTCATTGCGTACTTGCGCTCCAAAGGGGCTAAGACGAAAGTAGAGATACACGGAGGCCCTGACACAGCCACAACTCGCGCAACTGCTCAGGAAAGACACAAGGAAAGAATGGAGTACAAGCCACCGTCCGTCACCTTGCAGCACATCATGGGCTTCTATGGGAGCGCTGTTGGTCTTCCATCTGCGCAAATCACCATGTCCGCATATCCCCATCTAGTCGGCCAAGCGGACCGTAGGAGACCGCGGTTTTCAACGCTCTTCGCTGAGATGGAAAAGCAGTTCACGAAGATACTCGAAACCCATCAGTGGGCTAGAGAGGAAGTGCAGTTCCGCACCAGCCTGGCAGAGATCTTGGCCCAGTACGTAGGTTGGGCTGAGCGGGATAACGTTATGGGCGGCAGTCTCGACGCGATCCAAGCGGTGCCGCCTGGGCCGCAAAGCATTGTTCTCGCGGCAGCTTTGACACTCTGCTTTGCTGAGATTGTGCGGACTCTGGAACTGATCCGGGAGTTTCTGTCGACGTCGACCCTTGAGAAAAGAAGAGAGTAAGCTATAATCTATGTTCCTTAACTGGCATTATCGATGGGGCGTGTTTATACTTCGGGCGTACAGGGGACAGAGCTGACAGAAATAGCCATCACTTGCGATTTCGGAACCTGGTATCAGACATGCGACGAGTTATCGACTTGCTCACTACCCAAGAAGAGAGTTTTAAGATCCTGAGCGACTCGTCAATTGCAGAGTACGAGGCTACCCTGGAGATTAGCGTTGCTGACCTAAACGAAGACGGGACGTTGAAAGAGCCGTTGAAATTGAAGGCATAAGTTATAAGACTGAGTTGGTACCATCGTGTCCGAACCGAGAATCAAGATAGGGCCGAGGAGGAGGAACAGATTCAACTCCACCATGATTGACGACCTTATCACCCTGACATTGTTCTTCCGGATGCTGGCGTTTCCTCTATGTCCAAGTCTCAGGTGTATGGATCCTCCGTCCCTGTCCTAGATCAGCTGTGTGAATAACGAACACGCGAGGGCAAAGGTCGGATCAATCTCAAATTCTCACAAATGAGCGCTGCCTCTAACACTCAATCACCCGCGGATTGAACTTCCATGCAAATTCAGCACCGGGCCCTTTGTCCACAGTTCACCACCATACTGTATCACGTCTTCACCCCGCGTTGCGATCAAGGACTCAGACCCATCATGTAGTCTTAGGTCATGACGACTGTTGGTGCCTTGTCTGGTTCATACGAACAAATCGTCTTGTACTCCTATTGTACGCATAGCTGGCCTCCATTTGTCAACGTCTCCCCATGTATATATAGGAGACACCTCCTGCTCTGAACCTCCCTACCTTGGCATTCCACAACAGCAACACACTTATCCTCCACAGTTATCGTTCACTGGAAAGCTTCAACTACAGTCAGAATGTGCAAATTGACCGTCGAGCCCAAAGTCTGCAGATGCAGCAATGACACCGACTGTCCAAACCGCACAAGCAGAACCGACAAGGAGTTCCCCGGCCACCTCGCCAGCGAAATAACCCGCCCGATAGTGGAGTTCTGCCACTGGGGAATACAACAGATGGCCATCCCAGGTAACATCCTCCCGGAGAAATTTGCCGGGATCAAAATGAAAGAGGAGGTGATAACCGTGCGGGTCCCCGACTGTCCTCAACTGGAAGAGTTCGACTTCACGGAGGAGCTGTTCTCGTCGCCGGTCTTATGCCAGTCCTGCTGGGAGCACCACTGCTACCTCCGCCTGACCAGACCCTTGAACGACCCTTACTGGTCGTCTGAATTCAACAAGCGCAGCAACCTCGACCGGTATGAGATACGCGAGATAGAGGAAGAGAGGAGGAGGTCCCGCTCCGCCAGTCCAGCATCTGATATTTCCACCGCTCGGCAGTCGGTCCGCACCGTTCGAGAGAGCGACTCGAGCTCCCGGTCTGCATCGGGAGCGAGGACGAGGTCAGCCACACCGGCATGTGGTACTGCTCTTGCTCGGCAGTCGTTTGACACCGTCCGAGAGGGTTGGGCGGGATCTTCATCTAGAACTCAGCATAGATGAGCGTAGCCTGTCACCCTGCGGGTATATGACATTGTTATCTCTTCAGTCACAAACCTCTCCTCCCTCGGTGTATCCAGTTTTAAAGGGGAGGCCGGCAGATTTGGAAGTAAGAGGTGTGGGATGGGACTCAAACAGTCTGTGCTCTTTCGGTGTAAGCGACGTGAAGGGTGATTCAATGTTTTGACGCAATCAGAGGAATGAGGCATACATAGCATACAATGTGGCAGCGAAATTAAAAGAGCGATAATCTCGATAGACTCAATAATATGTTTGACTCGAGACAATCGGGAGGTCTGCAGTCTCTCGAAATGTCTATACATAAATATCGCATGTGTCCATATGAAGTTCGCCGTACAAACGGAAGCGTTTCACACGGGAGTTGTTGACCGCGAGTCATTGCTCACAGAACATACGGTATTCAAGTATCAGTACGATCGTATTAAATCGTGTGCCATAAAGAGCTGCCAGTCAGACTGGGAGACTCGATCATTCGGTCGACGTACTGAATCTATCCCTCTGTATCCCATCCGTTTCTCTTTGATTCATTGCGTGTGACTATTCTTCAGCTTATTGTGAAAATTCCTAGGGTGATATGTCTTGTACGACTGAGAGCTGCATGTCGACTGGGCACATTTGGACATCTCATGCTGGCACACTTCGCTGGCTTCCATTTTTCGATGCTTCCCAAAAGTATATATATATATATATATATGTAGACGCGGGGAGCAGCCCACGCTGAGACCTCCAGAGTTGATATTGTACACACCAGTCTCGGCACACCTACAGCTACAATACAACTTAAGCGAAATCGAACCTCTGCTCATGGCCAAAATGTGCAAGGGCGTCGTCCAAGTTTTTTACTGCAAGTGTTCCAACCCGGATTGTCTCAAACGTCCCGGAGGTCCGCACTCTATACATTACTCCCGGACGCAGAATCATATGGCCTACACTTTTTGTTCCGAGTATCAGCAAACGGGCTTCTTTCGGAACTCGGAGGTCGGGAACACCCCGCATGATCCCACTAGATGCCCCCAGGGGATTGAATGGGAGCCCTGCGAAGAGAGCTGTTGGGAGCCTCTGGATGCCGGGTTCTGTGTTGCCTGTCAGCAGCAAGGATGTTATGATCGTGGAACATTTGACCTGGCCCATCATATCTTTCAAAAGCGACCAAACGATCTCTATTCACCTGAGGAGCTTGAGACGCCGAGGCCGAGCGAGGGCAGGAAGGTGCGCAGAAGTCCCTCTACCGACACTATCAGACCCCCCCAACGCTCGAACACCATCAAAGGTCCCAAACGTTCAGACACTGTCAAAGGCCCAAGACGTCACGGGTCACCCTCGCGCCGTAAATAACTACTGCTGCTCGGATTAAAGACATGGGGGACAGTCAGCATGTGGGCATTTTTTGGAGTCACCCACACGGGAGTAGGATGATACAGTGACGAGGAGGACACTGAGAGGTTGTAACCACTTCTGGATTTGTATCTAGACATCCACAAATACTACTACACCGTGCACCACACCTCAACAGTACACCTGCAAAACCGTCGTAGAGAGAGCTGTCAGCACTCTCAGGGCGTGAAAATAACCGCACTTCCAGCTTCCGGATGCGCAGCAGCAAGTTCAACAGCTTTGACAAAGTCCTCCAGCCCGAACCTGCCCAGAATCTTCTCGCCGCCCTTCTCTCCCAACGGAAGCACACCCGTCTCGGCAAGCTTAATCAACGATCTCACATCGTCCCTCTCATACATGTACTGGCCCCTGATGGTCAGGTTGTTGAACACCGCATGCACGTACGGCACCGCGATATCGTTCGGAATGACGCCCATCAGGGACACGCGGCCGTACGGCCTGACAGCCAGTATCGCGCTCCGGACGTGCGTGGACTTGGCCGCTTGGACGGGCGAGATGTCTATGTACGCGTCCACGGGCCCGAACTGCTTCAGCGCGGCGGTGTCCTTCTCGGCGTCGCCGGTGTTGAGCACGATCTCGACCCGGCCGGCAGGCTGGGTCGCCCGGAGCTGCTCCATGACCTTCTTGTTGCGGCTGAACGCGATCACCTTGGCGCCCATGGCGACGGCGACCTGCACGGCGGCGCCGCTGAACATGCCCGTGGCCGGGGCCACGATGACGGTCTCTCCCGGCTGGAGGCCGATGCCGCGCAGGCCGCCGTAGGCGACCAGCTGTTTGCCCACCGTCAAGAGGTCTTCGGGCTTGTAACCGAGTCCGCCATCGGAGGGGCTGCCGCACAGCAGCTTCTCGTTGAGAGGGTGGCAATTCTCCAGGGGCGCGCGGCAGTACTCCGCAAACGTGCCGTGGGCCCAGTTGTCCTGCGTGAACTTCCTGGCGGCCGGGGTGGGGCCGTCGAAAGTGCCCCACAGGATCTGGACGTTGTCCGGGTCGTCGCGGGCGCGGATGAAGGGCTCGAGCAGCACGAGCTGGCCTTCTGTCAGGGACGCCGTGTCCGGGCCGAGGGCGGCGACGCGACCCACCGCGCGGCCGCCGGGCACGAGGTTCTTGGGCAGAGTAAAGACGCGACCGGCGAGGATGTGGGGGAGGCCTGGGTCTGCGGCCGAGGCGAGGATCTTGACGACGACGCTGCCGTGGACGGCGGTTGGGACGGGCAGGGTCTTGAGCTGGAGGGGCTTGCCGACCTCCTCGAGCACGAGGGCTTTCATCGTGCTTGGGAGACTGGTTGAGGCCATGGTGTCAAGTGGAGGCTGTAACCTTTTTATGCTGGTGTGTCGGTGTATCGACGGTCAAGACAAGTAGTCAAGTTAAAGTTTAGTTTCTGGCTTGTTGCGTGATGTGAACTAAGTTTTCCTTGTACTGAAGTCAGGCGTCTGCCAATGTTCCATATTTTCTCCTCGACGAGAGGTGCTGTCTTATATATCTAGTAGGTAGACACCATTCTCGATGCTCGGCTCTTTTGCTCGGAGTTAAGTTTTAACAATCCCAGGGGCTACAGTGATACCGCTCCTTCGCAGCTAGGTATAAGTATGTCTTTGGGTCATAGACCTGTCAATCATTTCGCCACTAAGCATTGTCGTATGTCCGGGTTTCGGGTTGCGACTCGGTAGCCCCGGACTGGGATTGACAGGAGTCCATCAGCAAGTTTAGCCCTTGCGGTATGATATGTAGAGTGCTGACTGAAAGGGGGAAAGCGCAATGAAGAATACGATCTGAGGTTAGCGCCGATCCATCAGATGAGTATTATACCCAATCAGGGACAGGCAATGTCGTGCACTTGCATCTTGCTTTATAATCGCTCCACCGTCTGGTGACTCCAGTCCTGCCGAGCATCTCATGTTCCGTCTGCAAGAACATCAATCACCGTTCATGCTCGGCTGTCGACGTTATCCCCTTGCGAAGTTTGGCTAGCCCAGCTCGAAGAACTGGGACTCTCTGCCATCCACCCCTGTGGACCATGATGCTCTCGGATTAGTAACGAAGTCTTCGATTCCTTCAACCACGTTCCAATCACCCACCACAATGCCGGATCCTATCACGTCCAAGATACACGCACGTAAACGGAAAGCCCATGCCAAGTCCCGCGGCGGGTGCCGAAACTGCAAGATCCGCCGCATCAAGGTATATATACCTACCTACCTATCTTTCTTAGTCAACTTGAACCTCATACCACAAGTCAGGAAGTGATATGTTGTCCAGAGTCCTAATGTCAAGCTAGTGCGATGAAGCCAAACCATTATGCAGGAGGTGCAACTCGTTCGGCGTATCGTGCACCTATGACCGGATATCGTCCGAGCTCCAGCCGTTTGAGGAGGGTGCCTTCAGCGTCGACGCAACACTGAGCACTACCGTGTCTCTGAACCAGACGGTTCTGGGCCTGTTGAACGACAATTTCCGGCAGCAGTCCTCTGGAGAGCCTACGCTTCGGCTGGATGAGTTTGACCTGGGGCTACTCAACACATTCCACGAGCGCAGCGTGCTCACTCTTGGAATCGAAAGCACACGACCCATCTACCAGCAGGAGGGCCTAAGGCTGGCCATAAAGGTATCTGTTTGTCTTTACTTACCCTATCTTGAGCGCTTGTTTGGGGCCTGAAGCTGACAGTTTGGTAGCACCCTTTCCTGATGCATACCGCACTCACACTCACCATGATGCACGGCAGATCGGACAATCTGTTTTCCAAGCAGACCGCTCGAGAAGCCTATCATTGGTATCAAGCTACGTCGCAGGTCAACAGGAAGCTGGCTGCTCCGCACCTAACCTCCTCGGAACGGGATGCGATATGGATGGCAGCCGCCATGTTGGGATGCACCACTGTGGCTCACGTAGACGCTGTCGACCCGGAGCAGGCTTGGCCGCTGAAGGACCCGTCGCCCACGGATCTGGACTGGCTGAAGATAAGTAACGGCAAGAAAGAGGCCTGGGTCATTGCCGACCTGTCCCGGCCGGACAGCTCGTTGCGCTCCTTCGTCACCCAAACGGCGATAGACGACTTTGTCATCAAGACCACCGACCAGGAAGCTTTTAAAGCGCTGCCGCACGAGCTAGTCGAGCTGTGCAACTTGGATGCCTCCTCGACACCGGAGAATAACCCGTGTCATATCCCAGGGGCCTGCCTGGGCCGCTTGGTGGCGATCAAGAGTTGCCAAGACAACGTCCTCAAGTTCTTCACGTTCATGGCCCAGATGACGCCCGAGTTTCTGCATCTGCTCGAGGTGCGGGACCCGCGCGCCGTTTTGATCATGCTGTGGTACCAGACTCTGCTCGGCGCTGGCGACGACGCCCAGTGGTTTACCAAGAAGCGCACCCTCGTGGAGACCGAGGCCATGATATGCTATCTCGAGCGGCACCACGGCTCTGTCCCCAATATGAGCAAGCTTCTCGAGTTTCCGAGGCGGATAAGGTTTGGAACAGGACTAGGGGCCCTGGGCAGGCCGAGGAGGGACCTGGTGTTTTCGTCTTTGAGTGTGGCCAGCGATCATTTTGAATGTGGTCAGTTAAGGCCGAATGATTTAGTGTCCGCTGCGGCGACGACATGATGTGAAATTGGATGTTGGGTACAAACTTACTTGATATGATAAGTATCAGTTGAATAAGGTAGAGTTGCTTGCGTGGGCGGGCTGCAGAAGTTGTAGACAGAGGTCAATGGACAAAAGTTTCAATCGCGAGTCCTGTGGTGTATCAGCGCCATCTCTGATTTCGTTGACGTCAAGAGGCTACCTTGAGATTCTTGTTTGCTGAAAGTAGAAACTCGAAGGTTCATCAGCCCATGGCCAAGTTCCCGCAGATGGCTAAACATATTGAAGAAACCAAAGGCTAGCATTCACTCTATTGAACTAGGTGCTGTGTCTAGGTTAGCTTCCTGCTACAGCGAGGAGAAGACGCAGCAGTGGGCACCGGGCACACAGTGAAGTTGCTGGTGGTTGACTCCTTGGTTGATACTGTGGTTGCTGTTCGGGGGCGCTTCACTCGCGGATGGGCACATATAAGGCAGAATTCCGATCTCTTTCATCAATCAGAAACCAGAAGACAGTCCCTGTTGGTAGCTCAATGGGAAGAGCCTGGCTTAAAACCTCTACTACTGTGCACGGGTAGTATGTGTGTGCCAGAGACGTGGGTTCGATCCCCACCCGGAGTGGCTTCTTCTGGTTTCTGCGGGCCTTGTCATGGTGAGGCACAGGTTACATGCCGTCTCCTGCTGCTCTATGCGCTGATAACTCCCTAGTCTATCTGCCATGTTGCACCTAGCCTTATCGTACGTTGAATATCGCGGTAGTGTCCGAGGAGATGACTCCCTGATAAGGTTCTTTTTTTTTTCTTTTCCTTTTCGTATTCTTAACTAATAGTTTATCTTCTATTTACTACTATCTTACCTTACTTATTATAGTAAATTAAGATTTCTAAATTTTACTCGTAATACTTTTTACTACTTTTACTCGAGGTAAGAATATTTAGATATAGTTTCTTTTACTCGTAAGTACTATAGTACGGTAAGATTATATTAGTATAGACGAAGTAGTTGAAGATACGCGGGTAGTAGTCGTAATAGTGTTGCTACCTTCGTATACTAGCTTCTGTACTTAGACTAGTCTTGTTCTTACATACTCGATTACTACTTATAGTTTATTTCTAAGGCAGATGTTTTCTCACTCGCATTATCCTTTTGCTTCATTCCCGAAGCATAAATCTATCAGCAGATTCTAGCCAATGGCCGCCGCCGACTTCCTCGACGCTTCCGGCCCTCCAGAACTTCTCCTTCGCATCTTCAAACAATGTGCGACTGCGGACGATGTTCGCGCTTTGGCAGCGACTTGCCGGCATACCCGTGAAGTGTGGACGGCTTACGCCTCTGCAATCATTTCCAGAGTCTGGCCGCGCGAGATTCCCGCCTTCAATGAGGCCTTGATTGCAGTAAGTGCACACCTAATATCTCTCCTCATCAAATGCAATATGGGAGCGCAATTCAAGGTTTACGCACCAAGCCTGCATGATCTTGGAACCCTCTACATGCCTTCTCTTGCTATATCCATCATACGCTATGGGCTGATCGTCGGCACATCACCAAGATGGAAGCCTATTCCGACAGCTATTTCGTTTTCATCCCGCACTCATGAGTAGCTCAATCACATCAGCCAGTTCGGTCCAAGATCCGGAGCTAATTTCCCACATCTCACCCTTACAGGCTCGAGTGACCCAACTCGTCGTCGATGCGGGAGCCCAGGGCGCCAAACCGCCAACAGATATTACTCTTCACGACCTCTCGAAGTACCAGCCCACAGCCGAAGATCTCCCGCTCGTCCACAAGCTTCACCACCTGGTCCATGCTCTCGAGGTTGCCTTCTGCCGTCACGAGGGTCACTGGCCCATGAAGCTAAGCAAGAACCCACCTGACGGGCTTCCCGAGGAACCCGAGGACCGCATGGCCGAGTGGAGAGAGCGCTCGCACAAGGCCATCTATCGGACCTTGATCGCTGGTGCCGCGCTTGCTGGTGTGTACGTCGAGCATCTATCGACGGCCGAGGAAGAAGGCATAGACACTGAGTGGCCCACCGAACAATGCGGGGAGTTCAAGGATGAGGAGCAGCTTGCTTTTCTCGAGAGATCCGCCGCTTACAATATTGCCTCTGAGCTAGAAGAAGAGGGGAAACTGTATGGACCCTTGGCTGGCTGGATGTTGCAGAACATCTTAGCAGACAGTGCTGGAAGAACGGCAATGGCCATGCGCTTCGAGTCCGGTACGGGTCGCGCTGAGATCTGCCAAAGCCGCAAGGACTGTCCCGTCAAACGAGCTAGTGACGGAGTTGATAAAGGCGATAGCGACGGCAGCAGTGATTCAGATGCCCACTTCGTCGTCTGGCAAATCATCCAGATGGCCTGGGTGCTACAGCATATCGAGATGACTGTCCGCCGCCGTTACGAAGTCGGCCGGTCGGACCATGATCCCGAGTCCCAACGACCGCTCAAGTCAAACGAGAGCAGCCCGCACAGGGTGCCAGTCGTCTTTCTCGGTATATTCCAGCTGGAGGTCGTGACCATTCCTAGCCGCATATGCCAGGTACAAGATCTTCTGATCAGGGCGGATCCGACAGAGACTGCAGCCCAACTTGGCGATGCGGTTGATCAGAGGGTCTACTACACGCCAAACAACTATCCACAGGAGCTGACGGTGCGACGGCTACTGCACAGTGTCTACTGGCATACGCGGAAACCAAATCACATCACCGGCGACGTGGAGGATCGCCCGGACCCGGAGGTGGCTCCCGTACCACCCCTGCAATTCAAGTTATTCGAGTACTTTCTACGGCGGTATCTCGGAGTGCGATTTGCGTTTGACGCGTGGTCGGACGAACCCGAGGCAAACAACTGGGAGCTCTTTGCCGGCAACTTTGGCCTGTTTGCCCACGACGACGTCGAAGGCCGAGAGTCGTTCACGGCTACTGGCTCCTGGCAGGATGCCGACTTTACCGATGGCTCGGAGATCTTGGTAAGCGCACGGCCAGTTCCGATCAGGGTGTATGAGCGCTTCACTTAACAGAATCGAGTGAGGTCTGACTGCGTTGTGGGCGAAGGGTAAAACTCTTCTTCACAGCAGCACCTGACTAAGGTAGATAATTACCTGACTACCTACAGGACTAACCAAACTTTTAACTGTCCAACGAACAACCTGAAGGACGCGTGTAAAGAGTGGATAATAAAAGGAGCGTTGCAAGTAATTCGCGGATAGTCCCTTTGGCATGGTGATAGAGCACAAGACAAGGTTGAAGCGGGCAGCAGACAAAACAGGAAAAGAAAGCCCCGGGAGACGCACGCCGCATATCAGATATATGATATATCTGCCAAGTTCCACCTCATCGAAGGCAAACGACCACCAGCGCACTAAATTCCATTATGACCCCAAGGACCCAGCTTCTTATCCTCGCCATTAGGCTGATACCCAGCAGTATGCGCCTGCCGGACCCGGTTCGCACTCTCCTGCCGGACCTTGTTGAGCCGCGCGACGGTACACGAGGCCCGCCGCATGTACGTATCCCACAGCCGGGGGAGGTGCTCGACGTCGCCCACGCAGTAACTCACGGTCTCGGGCGCCAGGGGCCGGACGGAGAAGATGCTGGTGGCAGCGGAGTCCATCTGGGCCGCGCCCTGCTGCTTGATCTTGGCCCAGCGGGAGACTTCGGCGTAGCTTAGGTCGAGGTCTCGCTGGACGCTGGCGTTCAGTCCGCGCAGGTAGATCTTGGAGCCGTACCGGGTCGCGTTCTCGAGGAGCTGGATGTCGGTCACGCCCGCGATGCCGACGTCGTATAGGGCCTTGAGGGCGTCGGCGTCGTTGCGGACGTCCCAGAGGAACTTGGGGATGTTCGGGTCCTCGAGGATGGATTTGAGGGTTTTTGGGGGTTGTGTGGGATACGAGGACGGAGTGGTGAATGCCGTTGACCCCAGGGTCTGGACATCGACGATGGCGACTGTCTTCTGTGGATGGACGAGGATGGTCATCAGGGTCAAGGTACCATGGCGACAGAGTTTCTGGCCTTCGAGGTCGACATAGAGGGTACTCGAGGAGTCGATGGACGAAAGGAATAAACGAAGGTCCATTAGGGTGGATATCACCATCGTCAACATCAGCGATGCCGGAGAGGACGACGATGCCATTCTGATTCGGAGATTTAGACTATAAAACTGCTGGGAGAACTCGGGGACTGTGCAAGAAGAGAGTGAGGAAGAAAAGGGGGAGAGAGAAACAGCAAAGTGCCTGGGCCCGTGGGATACTTATGGGCGGATTTGGGCGGGGGTGTCGCACCATCCAACATATTGTTGGCTTTCCCTGCATGGGGTACATACCTATGATGGAGTGTGACGATGGGCCTCCGGCATTTGTGGCGCTCAGCTGGGGTGTGGGAATTTGAGCTCATCTCAGCCATGCCGTCAAGATCAGCACGACCCCTAAAGAGACATCCAAGGTCGATGATAATCAAGAACATAACGCGGCGGTGGAACAGAATGAAACAAAGAAAGTTGGGCAGCTGTAGGAGAACGAAAGTTTACTGATGGTAGAAGCATGTATGAAAGGGACCTGGGCACCGAGTGCCGTCTGAGCAGACTGGACAGAGACACGGAGCAACTCTGCGATAGTGTCATCTGATCAGAGCAGAAAGGAGGACTGGGAACTCTAGGAGTGTCCGTGGCCTCAATCGTAGGTTGATAGCAGTATGCGAGATCTCTTGACGCAGAAGAGGCTTGAATTTAAATCCTTGTGTTAGTCTTCAAAGTAGTGGAAGATATCATCCGTCCCGCTTCACGTATCCCAGCTTCACGCTTCACCATGACACCATGGGGTCAATCACAACGAGGTCAACGATATCTCTGTCGGCGTCTACTATACCTACTTCGGCAGAGTCGGCGTAAAATATCGATCCCCCGACCGTGCAATTTACCAACGTGCAAGATCTCTTCGAGGTAAACTCATGGCACTACAAGGGACTTCCCTAACTACACGTGACTCTGCCCCTGTTCTCTGTGTACCCGTTGTCACAATGATGCAAAGGCCTCGATCACTAATTCAGCACACTCAGGCAGCTTAAGGTCAATAAAACAGAATGTGGCTCACCATACCTAGGGATGATAACTATGTGTATTGTAACGACAGTATATGACCAAACACGACTATAACTGTGCAACCTAGAGAAAAGGGCCATCAATAGCGGAACAGAAATAGACAAAGACAAAACACACGAGAACAGAATCACACCAGCTCGCCACGCAAAACAAAACACTTCCCAGAGATAATGACACACCCTCACTCGAATTTCTCAGCCATCCGATCAGGGAAAAGGAGGCTGCCCCAGCGTCTGGGCTAGCCGCTGCGACAGCGCCGCCGCGTGCTGCCCGGCCACCTGGCCCACATACCGCCGCGCCTGCTCCCGCGCCTGCTCCGCCTGCTCCGCTGCCAGCCTGGCGGCGTCCTCGGCCGCCTTGCGGCGCAGGTACACGTCCCTCCCCCAGACGCCCTGGAACTCGGGCGTCGCGACCCCTTGGCGGTGCAGCTCCTCGGACACGGTGCGGCTGTCGCTCCAGGCCGTGCCGAACGGACCGGGAGCCGGGGGAGGGGCAGGCTGCCCGCCGAAGGCCTCGTGTGGCACGAGGAAGTTGTACAGCGGCATGTTGACCAGGTCCGGGTTTGGATTGTGGAACACGGACTGCGCTTGCGGGTCGGCGCGGGGGAAGAGCGCGGAGGTGTCGACCGCCGCGTACTGCCCGAAGCCTCCGCCGCCGGACACGGGGGTGAGGGTCCCCGACGGCGGGGTGGGGGCTGGGGTGAGCTCGCTCGTCTGGCCGAAGAGGACGCCGCGGTCTGCGGCTGAGGGAGCGGAGGTTGGTGCTGCGACGGTTGGTAAGTCAGTGACGGAGGGGGAGGAAGGGGTAAAGGAGAAACGTACCTGCTTGCCATGGTTGAACAGATCTCTGGGGTGGTGGGTGGAACCCGGTCTGGACGGGGGTACGAGCAGGCGTTGGGTTAAGCCAGCCCGGAGGACCGGCGGCCATGGCCTGGCGGGTAGGGTTGGCTTTGAGGTCTTTCTGGATTCTTTCGTTGATCCTCAGTAGGTTAAGGGAATTCTGCTGCCTTTCATCATCTTTGTCATCATCGACGATGTTCACTTTTAAGATGCCGGCATAGGTTTCCACGAGCTTGCGGACCTCTGGCTTCACACGGAGGAGATCCTTCATAGCCATGCGCTTCAAATCGTCGCTCCTTTTCCGATTCCGACCGCCTGGGATACTCTCCAGGTCGCCTACCCATAGGAGTTTTTGGACCAGGATGTTATCCTCCGTCATATAGAACTTGGTCTTGGAAAGGTGGTTGAGGTCGAGCTGTAAATAATTGCGAGCTCGCTGTATTTCGTCGTCGAGTTGTTGTGTCAGGAAATTCCCGCTTATCGACTGCTTCTGGACCTCATCCAGCACTTTGATGCTTTCCACGACCACGGGCTCGTACGTCTCTTCAATCTTCTTGTAGAGCAATGAAATGTAGTGATTATACAGTCTTTGTCTCGCGTTCTGTGGTTGCTCGACATAGTCGACCACCAAGGTCTGTAAAGAGCGGATCTCCTGTAAGAGATGATGATGCATCTCCAAGTAGGCCCTGACGAGTGACATGAAATGCTTGCACAGTGCGTTGAACAGTCTACCACAGTAGCCGTTCATATCGAGGATCAGTGGCTGTTGGGCAATCTCGCCCCGCAGGTAAGCCTGGCGGTTCTGTTCGTTTTCGACGTCTATGTTCTGCACCTTTACGTGGACCGGCGAGTTCGCGTCTTGCAAGGCGACGGACACCGCAGCCATACGCTGGTGTACCGTGTCCACGATGTCATCGAATATCTTGGTTTGCCGTGGCCAGACCTTGCACTCGTGATGGAACCTCTTACGAACCCAGATCGACTCCATGCTCTCTTCGAGGAGGTTGCGGCAGTAAGCGTAGAGCAGCGGTTGGCCGAGCTTGAGCAGGTAATCGAGAGCCACACAGAGCCACTGCGCGTGAGACTTGCCAAAGACACGGCGCAGGTCTTTCTTGCGTTGAAACGCGCGGCCAATGATGGTGAGGGCATTGGTGCCTGCGTGCATCTTTAGAGCTTCGAAACCGTACTTTTGAAGATCGGAGTTCCAGAAGCTCTGGCTAAAAAACCTGGTGTACGTGTCTCTCGGCAATAGGGTATAGATTTTGGTAACTGGAACAGGAGGGTCGAGTAATACGCGTTTGTCTTCCCAATGTGGGTTAGACCGAAATGGCCAGGAACCTAGCGTTAGCGATAAGGAGAAGGTGTTATAATGGGCATAGAGTATTCCAGTGTGGCCGTAACCGCTGTCCAAAGTGCCGCCAAAGAGCTATGGGCGGCGTTGATCACCATCAGTAAAGTGTTGGACGTCGTCACTTGGTTGTCGCAGACGAGGAAGGACGTACCACGTTCTCAAATGCAAACCCACACTCCTGTATCGGTTCGTCCTCGAAATACGGCTCGCCAAGGCTATTTATTTCACGATGTAGACCTTGAAGAGCGCCCATTACATCCGGATGCAGGTTGTATAGGTGCGAGGGGGTGCCATGAAGAACAATAGGCAGCGTAGATTGATAGAGAAACGACGACAAGCCGTTGATACAAGCATGCTATTGACGCGTTAGCTTCCGGAATAATGTTTTGAGCTCCGCAGAAGAGCATTCTGTTACTCACAGCTAACTCGTGAAGCACGGTGCTTACGAGCATCATGCTGCAGCATGCTTTCTCCTTGTCAGTGTAGTCTGGAGCGAGTAGAGGCCACACTATCTCAGCCCCTATGTTGACTTGAATTCCCACTGATAAGGGATCATTGTCTTCAAAAGTGCCACACGAGCCCCAATGAACAGTCTTCACAGGGGCTCCCTTCTTCCAATCCACCGCAACGGATGTGAAGCACAACCTCAGTCGTTGTTTGAGAAATCGGCCAATGGCTGAAGGAAGGTTGTAGCCGTGCTGCTGTAGAACATTAAGGTGTTCTGCTCCAAGTTGGTCTGGAGGCCAACTATTCGGGTTGTAATGTGTTGTAAAGGAGGTCCAGTTGTCCGAGAGAGCGGCCGTGACACCGTATAAGAGTTGTGTGCTGTCGATCTCCCTTCTGCTTTCCGCGTGTACCAAGGCCACCCAGTATGGGTGTTTGGTGTTGAGGATGCGAGTGATAACCTGTAAGGCCGGTTGAATGGCTATCCAGACATTCTCGTCCTTAGTAAGGTTGCATCAGCATCATTTCTAGCTGCAGTCAGATCAAGCCCAGGCGCCACTCACATGTGCAGTCCACTCCCCTCGGTTACCCTGGAGGTTGTAGAGTAATCGAGGTGAGTCCTCCACGTCGCCGCGGTCCAGCTGGTTCATCCATCTTTCCCGTCTAACGAGGCTGGGTGTAATGTTAGCCAGGAATACACCCGAGAGAGCGGTCATATCGTCTTGACTTACGGATGCAAGGGTCCGTCGAGATCATACGTCACAGGGCTCGGATCAAGAGAGTGCGAGTCTGTAGCAATTCTCTACAGAAGGCAGGTCAGAGCTACGGCCTCGTGTGTTTTGTGTAGGGGCAGGGAAGAGCGAGGAGGGGGGCCTGCGCCAAGAGATGCTCTCACCTCCTCAGTTGTAGTGTCACCCATGGCTGCTCGCTGCCAGATTTCGTCTTCCTCGATTAAGTCTTGCAGCTGGTGATATGCGTAGACCAGCTCTGAGTTTGCCGTCTGGTCTATCGATCTGATATACTCCTCCTCGGTGGCAAAGTTGTTTGGATGTTTCCGCAGAAAGTCCCTGACATCCTCGATGGTGATCTCTTCCTTCATCCCAGTATATGTTTGCAGGGGATAACTGAGGTGGACACGTCTGGTGTCGGAGAGGGGCGGGGACATGCGCGAGCGGCCGTCGAGCTGCTCGGCATGGATGCCGAAGCGTTTGGCCCAAGGAGTAGGGTTTTTTAGACTGTCCTTTGCAAGCAGAGCTGGCCGCTGCTTGTCCAGAGGGTGAACCTCGACCCACTCTGTGGGCTGCCCGTCCTTTTCAAACTTCCAATGCTCGTCGTTCCACTCAGGATCGCACCAGTAGGGAATCCACTGGACGAAAGTTTTAAGCCCGTTCAAGGGTATCCTTTGGGGAGGAGGGCGAAGAGGAGAGGGTTTAGGGGCAGGGGCCGCGGCCGCGGAACCGGCAGGAGGTGGAGGAGGTTGGGGTATGGGCCTCTTTTCGCCAAGGGCATCGAGGGCTGCTCGAGTTGTTATGAAGCTGGGGCCGACCTGCGACCAGTCGACACCCTCCTCTGAATCGCTGGTCTCAGCCGATGTTGTCGTATCCTCAGGCAAATCGGAGATCAAGGAGTCAGATGAGACGTCGGACGCATCATCCATGTCTACATCTGAGCCTGGACCAGGCGGGGCTTGGGGGGCGGCCATCTTGATCACTTGCGTTGAAGCGTAGGTACTCTTACACACTTGTGTAGAGGCACGACAGTTTGAGGTGTATGAACGTTGAACAAGATGAGGAAGGAGGAAAGAGAAGACTGAATATCACAACATAGATAAGGGAACGTCGCTGCCACCGAGCAGTCATCCTCGAGGTCCGACAGCAAGACGTCTTTGTTGAATAGCACAAAGGGGCGAGCTGGACGTCGCTGTCCGTTTCCGCTTGCAGAGCTGCGAAGCGAGCCCAGTGATGTATCCTCCATTGTTGTCATGTACGCAAGCTGTGCACTAGGTCGCATCCAAGTTCTCCGTGGATGCCAGGATGCGTGGGATGTCTGCACAGCTGGTATTCATGACCGGGTTGCAAGACACCAAAGAAGCAGATGCACACCTGGAAGAAGGCAAACATGACACATTCGATTGGTAACGGCAACCTGATACGATGAGACGCGTTAAGCAGTCTCTCAATAATTGTTCTCGAGTCGAATCGCTGTCTGTTGCGTCCGAAGATGAAGCTGTCCTCACAGGTATGTCCCATACCTTGGAGGCAAAGTACGTGTAATCCAGCCACGGACGAATCAAGACCACGTTACCTTCTAGGTCGAATTTCAAGATGAAAGACGAACACTACGGATTCTGCTGGCGTATGGAGGCGTCGAACCGGATGCGGAGGGAAACAAAGAAAAGACTCGAGGTCGACGCCAACACCGCATGTCGGGAAGTCACAAGTGGGACGCCGAGGGTTCCTTCCCTGTGTTTGCCTGTGCCAGATGGATTACAAAGCAATCGCGCGTCCAGGAAGAAAAATAAAAAATAAAATCAAGATAAAAATGAAATAAAAAAAAAAAAAGGACATGGCGAGCTCGAACGCCAAACTGGAACAATGGAAATCATGACGACGACGACGGAATAGGATAACTGCGCAAAGGATTCGGAGACGAGCCCCGGCTCCACCGCCGACCTTCCACATTGAGAAGGTGACCTGCAGCCTGTAGCATTGGAAATTACAGCGCTTTGCCAAGACCAAGCAATCCGCCTGCAAAGCTACACAACACATCACAACCCGGTACGACCTTAGCGACCTGACCGCCGGGCTATCGAAAAGCTTCATCGCGATAGGAAGCTCGGCAATGGCACAGCGCCTGCCGTGCCCTCGGGTCGGGCAGTCCCATGGATGACGGATCAGAGACCATGCCGGAACCTGGCATTAGCGGCCGATAATGGGACGCTCCCTGTGCGATCCCTGGGAAAGCCCCAGATGAGGATGGACAGGGCAGACGCATCCGATCGGCGCCAGGACAGACACGGAAGGCAATGCTGGTGTTGACACGGACAATTGGACATGCGCGGTCTTCGCGATCTGCGGTGTCAGGGGGGGGCGCGATATTCCAACGCGCAGCTATTTAGATACGCCATGGCCCGGTTGCCTCGCTGGAAATGCCTCCCTGGCCAGCTCAATCCTGTTTAGACTTTGAGTGAAGGGATCATCTGACGGAGAACGCACCGCCAGAGTATCCAAGTCACGATGCGCTCAAGCACTCTCGCCCTTTCGGTCCTCCTCGCCGGAGCGGCCGAGCTGGTCGCCGCCGACTGTGCGGCCGACAACTGCGTGCGAGCCTTCCGGGCGACGCAGACCCCAGGTCGCTTGTCGAGCGCTCAGGCGTTCTGCGCGACCTTTACGGCTACCAGCGTGGCGGCCACGGCCATCCCGACGTACGCCGCCAACAATTGCAAGGAGAACCAGAACGGAGACCTGTACTTCCGTGTATCGAGCGCGTGCTCGTGCATTGCGCCCGCAACCACCTCGGTGCCGACTACGACGACCGGCTCACCGACAGCTGCATGCGCTCTCGTGAGCAGCTCGTGGTCCGTCCAAAAGGCTGCTGCAACCGGTAAGCCCGCGCTGTGCATCCGGAGAACGCTCAGGTTCCTCGAATGAGGGCTGTGACTAACAGAACCTCACAGCTACCCCGACCGTGGCAGCTGCTCTAGCCTATGAGTGTCTGAACTCGGTCCCCCTCAAGAAAGACGCGGCCATCGCCCTCGTGGACGCCCTCGAGCCGTACCTCGAGTGGCAGAGCGATGCCGCCTACAAGGCGGACCCGCCGGCCGGGTACTACTACCCCGGCTACGACCTGTTCGCCGCTCTGGCTAAGGTAAGGAGCAACCTGGCGGCGGACAAGTATCCCAACGAGTACCAGTTCCAGGCCGACCTATACGCCACCGTGTTCGGACCGGGGCACGACGGCCACTTCGTCTTCTACCCAGACGCGCTCACCAAGGTCTTCGAGTGGCGGCGCCAGCGGTCCCTCGTCTCCATCAGCGAGGACGGCACGTCCCTGCCGGTGATCAAGCTGTACGAGGACGTCATCTCGGCCCCCGACAAGGCGTCCGTCGTCAAGCTGATCAACGGCGTCGACGCGGCCACGTACGTGCTCAACACGATCAACGCGGCCGGCTACAACCAGGACGTCGACTCGCAGTACAACTCCATGTTCTTCGAGAAGGCCAACTTCGCCCTCAACGGCGGCAAGGGCTACTTCTCCGCCGGCGGGCGCATCCGGTACATCTACCAGGGCGCCAACACCACCTTCACCTTCGAGAACGGCACCGTGCTCGCCCTCGAGAACAAGGCCGCCGTCAAGGCCGACATGACCGGCGTCGTCGACGGCGCCGCCTACTACCAGAAGTTCTGCACCCCTCCGGCGTCATCGTCCGCAGCAGCAGCCGCGTCGAGCGAGAAGATCGCGGCCGCCGGCGAAGGCGGCTCGATCCCCGGCTATCCGCCCCCCGTCATCGCCACCGACGATGGCATCGTGGCGGGGTACTACCTCTCCGGCCCCGGTTTCGACGACGTGGCCGTCATCGTGGTCCTAGCCTTCGAGAACGAGCTCCCCTCGGAGTTCCAGGCCGTGGCGGCCGACTTCTACGACATGGCCGTCGCGGCCGGCAAGACTAAGCTGGTCATCGACTTCCAGGCCAACGGTGGCGGTTACATCCTGCAGGGGTACGACTTCTTCCGCCAGCTGTTCCCGAAGCTGGACCCCTTCGGCGCCAGCCGGTGGAAGGAGAACGACGCGTTTGTGGCCATCGCGCACGTCTTCTCCGACGCCGTGGCGGGGCTGGATCCGTACACTTCGCCGGACGAGGACCTGATCAACGCGTACGAGTCGTGGTTCAACTACCGCTACGACCTCAACCTGACCGGCCAGCCATTCACAACCTTCGAGGACAAGTTCGTGCCGCACGTGTACAAGAACACGAAGTACACCAACCTCATGCGCTGGAACCTGACCGACCCGCTGACCACCGTCAACGACACGTTCGGCATGGGCATGGAGATCACGGGGTACGGGTCGCTGTCGGACGCGGCGCAGCCCTTCGCCGCGGCGGACATCGTGATGCTCTACGACGGCGTGTGCGCGTCGACCTGCACGCTGGCGTCGGAGTTCCTCCGTCTCCAGGGAGGTGTGAAGTCGGTCGCGTTCGGGGGCCGGCCGCAGCCGGGCCCGATCCAGGGCGTGGGCGGCGTCAAGGGCGCGCAGACGCTCAGCTACGGCAGCATAAAGGCTTATGTCTCGCAGGCGCTGGGTTATGGTGGGGTCACGCCGGAGCAGAAGGCCGCGCTGAACAGATACTCTGACCTGCCGGTGCTGCGGAGCACGAGCTCGGCGGTGAATTCGAGGGACGCGATATTGCCAGGCAACGTGAACGACGGGATCCCCGCCCAGTACGTCGCCGAGGAGGCGGACTGCAGGCTGTACTGGACCGAGGGCATGGTAAGGGACGTCACGGAGGTGTGGAAGGCGGCCGCGGAGGCGGCGTTTAATGGGGGGAAGTGCGCCTATGGTGGGATAAGTGCTGGGAAGAGGAGTGTGGACGTGGAGAGGGGAGAGAGGGTCGCGCCTATTGTGAGGAGGAGCGAGGTGGTGGACCGAAGCCAGAAGGTGCCTGTTGACAGCGAGCTGTGGCAGGCTGTCCATCGGCAGAAGGCTATCCCTTAAAGGGCCAAGGGGTGATGGTTGTTGGGGGTTTAATGTATACGAATTAATGCAGTGTGAATGTAGGGAAAATATAGGGATTATGATGATGCACCATGGCTCCCGTGTGCTGAGGACGATGCTGCATGTCCACGGAGCGTGAGACACAGAAAGGAGCAGAGAACATGGAAGCGATCTCGTCTCGATCCCACGACTAGTGGCGAACTTTGCATTAACGTCAGTCCTCGAGCTGACGTTCTCCGGCCAGTCGATGTTCCTCTCGAGGCCTATGAGGCGCTGAGATGCGCTGTGAGCTGGCTTGCGGTTACCTTCGCTTGAGGAGATCACGGACCGGGCAGATCCATGGCCGTCCTGACCATCTGCATCCGGCCGTCTGTCAATGCTTATGCTCAGAGATAGGTCAAGAACACAGACAAAAAACTTCTAATGTCCATTGACCACCACGATTGGGTCTCAATGAGGGGAATCATAGTAACGCCAGCTCGCTATAAGACGCCCGCAACCCAACCCACAATATCCTAACATCCCATCAGCAATGTCCACAGCCAGCCTCACCCATCCAACCCCGCCAGCCTCCGAAACCCCTGATTCCTCACCACCGTAAACCCCCCCTCCCCAACCTTCTCCATCCCACTCCCCTCAAACTTGCCCTCCCACCTCCCCATGGCGCACTCCGCCAAAAACCTCCCCAGCGGCTCGGTGGGACTCACGTGCGCCCTCCCCGCGAATCTCATCGGCGGGCCAAGCAGCGCCATCATCCCTCCCCGCAGCCAGCCCTGCGCGAGGTACGGCGCGATGGCCGCGTGGCCCGTCCAGTCCACCATCGCCGGGCGGACGGAGATTGCGGCCAGGTGAGGGTTGGAGGCCCGCATCTCGGCGAGCGCGAGCTCGGTCTCGCCCTTGACGCGGGCGAAGAGGGTGGTGAAGCGTCCTGGGTGGTGGGTCGTGCCCTCGCCCGAGACGTAGACGAAGTTGAAGGGCTGGGCTGGGTCCGGGGTGGTGGGGAGGGATTGGAAGGCGGTTGCGGCGGCGAGGGCGTAGTCTTTTGTGATTTTTACGTATTCTCTTTTTTTTTTTTTTCTTTCGTTAGATCGGGGGTTAGAGGAGGAAGATGCGGTGGTGATACGTACTCCTTGCTGACCTGCGTCTGGCTGATGCCCAGCGCCCACACGCAGCCGGTGGCGTCCTTGACCTGGTCTAGCAGGGACGGGGGGTAGGTGGTGAAGTCCTTGTGGATGATGACGTTGATGCGCGGGTCCTTGGCGTCGTCGGCCATGGGCACGGGCCGGCGGCTGATGATGGAGATCTTGGTGATGTCCTTCATCTTGATCATGGCGTCGAGGACGCCCGAGCCGACGAGGCCGGTGGCGCCGGTCAGTATGAGATGCATGTTGCTGTGACGCTACTTGATGTTGTTCACAAGAGGGTCTTTCAGGTTTGCAACCGCGGGTCGTGTGGAGGAACTGAGCTGAAGGAACTGAATTCTACGAGAACTGAGGGAACATAGTCCGAGGAGTCAGCAACTCTTATATTGTCCCTCTCATCTCAGCGAGTCAACCCCCCTACCATTTGCCAGCCGAGATGGATCATGTCAGCCACGCCAGCACACGTCGGCTGTACCAGTCCCCCAAGGCGGACAGTCTTGTTGCGTATCGCCGGTGTCATCAGTGCCAAAATCTTGCCGGCGGCCGCAAACACCGAGTTTATGTGGAGCCACAGCGCGGAGATTAGTGGCATTAGCTAATATCAGCCAGGAACCACGTCCCCACATCTCGTCGTCCGCGGGTCCCTGCGAGCTCTGGCCCGGAGCTGAAGTCCCTCCGGCGGATCGTTCCCAGTGATAAAGAGAAGATCAGTCTGTTCGGCAGTGTAAAATGCAACTCTCTGTGAAGGTAGAAGCTTTTTCTCGTTCTTCGGTGATCATGTGATGGTCTCATAGTTTCAATCTCGCCTGCTATGTCGAAACGATACCCTAACACAAGTACTTGTTATCCAACCCGGCCACCATGCTTACGCAGACGCGGCTGCGCTCCTCTCCCTCGCCAGCGCCTCCCGCCGGCTGCTGCTCGCCGGGTCGATGTACGGCTTCTCCCCTAGACTCACGGCCCTGCTGCCCTTCCGCTCGCCCAGCCCCTCCTCGAACAGGTAGTCCGACGTGGCCGTGTGGTACACGCTCCGGTTGTCCCAGATGGCCACGTCGTTGGGCGCCTTCCACTTGAACCGCACCTGCAGGTCGTGGTTCTCGACGATTAGCCGCACGAACCACTCCAGAAAGTGCTTGCTCTCGGCCTCGGACAGCCCGTTGATGCGCTTCACGTGGTGGCCCACGGCGAAGACGCTCTTCCACCCCGTCACCGGGTTGGTGCGGATCACCGGGTGCACGGCCTCGAGCACCTCGCCGACGTTCTCGGGCGCGCCGCGCTCGGCGCTGTACAGCTTGAAGCCGTTGCGCGCGGCGGCGTCGTTGAAGCCCGGCTGGGCGTAGTAGCCCGTCAACCCATCGAGGAAGGACCGCAGCGTCGGCGAGATGCGGTCGTACACCTCGTAGCCGCTGGCCCAGAGCGTGTCGCCGCCCGTCTTGGGCAGCTGCGTGAGTTTGAGGAGCGCGTAGTCGCTCGGGATGGGCTCGAACGTGATGTCGCTGTGCCACTGGTCCTTGGCCGACTGGCGGTTGCCGAAGAGCTGGCCCAGGCCGCTGAAGCGGTCCGAGTAGATCTTCTTGGCCTGCACCGACGAGATGACGCTGATCTCGTCGTCCTTGCCGTTGTCCTCGCGCGCCGCGTTGCTGACGGGGTGGATGTGCAGCTTGGACGTCGCGGGCTTGCCCGACAGCTCGCCCAGGCGCTGGACGAGCACTTTCTGGAGGTCGTCGGTGAGGTTGTCCTGGGCGCGGAAGAAGACGACGCCGCGTTGGGAGACTGCGGGCCGAGTTAGTAAGTTGCTGAGGATGTAGAAAAATGAGCGGGAAGACAAACTTGTGATGGCGAGATCGCGGATCAGGTCGTCAGAGTTGGGGGCGTTGAGCAGCTCGACGAGGTTGGCGTTGACGTACTCGCGGCCGATGACGGGGGTGACGTCGAAGGACTCGAGATGGTCGAGGGCGCCACTCAGCTTCAGGGGCTCCTTGTGGCCAGTCTCGAGCTTGGGCAGCTCCTGGCTCGCTGGCTGGGAAGCCACCTTTGCGCCATTGGAGGGAGACTCGGCCTTGTCGAGCTTTGTAGAGAGGACCTTCTCAGTGATGTTCTCCACTGCCTGCTGGACGTTGTCGACTGCTGACGGCGCCATTGCTTCTGTGCGTAATACTGCGAGGATCTAGATGAGAGGGGTTCCGGGTTGCGAATTGGAGCCACTGAGAATGAGAATGCTGATGAAGCCTGTGTATGAGCACTTTGGCTCCAAGTGAGGATTGTTCGTCACAATTTATATCGGTTTATGGCTAGACCTCAGGAGGTCCCAAAGGGGTAGGCGTGCCGACAAGAGGCCGACTTCCGAGAGCTCGCACAAGCTCAGCGGATGGCGCAAGATTCGCGATGCCGGACATCATGGTCATCAAGCTGCTTCAAATCGATGCAATTGGCCGAGATATGGCTTGAGAAGGCTGAGACGGCACCGTTATCTTGGGACGCTGTCCTTGTTCTGCATGCTAGATGGCGACAATGGCGCAAAGCTGACGCGAACCACGTTCAAACCAAGCCGTATCCATACCTACCTTACCTTAGGAACATGGATTGTTGTGCAGCTTGCGGGGTGACGGAGTCAATCTCGCAGCAATTCGAACGATCGAGGCCAGAGACGAGCAGCGAAGAGGGGTTGTTGATGTGGGTGATGCCATCTTGGGAGAGATCACGAAAAGGCATCATCGTTCCTTCCTCTGTATTTTACCTTAGGCAGCACGATGATGATGACTCCCATTCGCTCTTGCCTCATTTGAACTCACCATGTCGCTCCCTCAAAGGTACTACGTAGCAGAATTAAGACCGCACCTTCCCCCGTCCCAGGAGAATCGCGCCTTCCGTACAGTGACGGGGCGGCCGCACAGACCGAGAGCCGATCCGATGCACACCGGGCGGCGACTGCCCTTCGGGGACAGATACCTTTATCACCGTCCCGCTCGAGACATGCCCGGCACATCCGGACGGAACTGGAGTCCTCGACCTCTGATTCCACTGCTCCACTCGGACACCCGCCGGACACCCGCCGGACACCCCCCCCGGATCAGCACGCGTCCGGATCAGCAACGCGCCTTCCCGTTGCGGAGTGCAGTTTGTCCGTCGGCCATTGCGGGGAGTCCCGCGAAAATGCCAATGGGGCATTTAAATTCCGGGGATTCTTTCAGGACTCATGCTTACTTACATACCTTAGTCTAGATATCAGGCGGCAAGCGATGATTAGTGATGGGAAACTCCGGCTAAAACTGGGATGCCCGCGGGAGAAAGAGCGAGAGACAGAAAGCCCCTGTGCAGCACCGAAGCATCGCCCGTCTCTAATCTCGGTGGGAGGCAAAGAAACAACTGCCGAGGGGCAGCACCGGAGCTAGCCGCTGTTAGTGTTCGATAGGCCTCGGCGGTACCGATGCTTTTGAAACTGCACCGCTACAGAAACAAAAGAGAACTTACCCCAGATTCCGACCCTAACAAAAGCGGTAGCGAGGTCCGAAGATGCCTCGGCAAAGCTTCCCCACGTTTCTGCAATCGCAAGTTGCCAAGTTGCCGCTCGCAACGGCCATTCTTTAAGGAGCGCTCATCCTGCTGAAAACTTTTTGCTTTTCCGGCGTCTTCAATTCATTCTTCTGTAACAACACCAGCACTACCGTCCTTGATCTCGAAGCAGTCCGACCAAATACCGCAAAAATGGCTGTCGAACGCTTGGGCTCGATCCTCAAGCACCTCACTCCAGGCAATGCCGTCTCGCAAATGTAAGCACGACTCCCCCCCACGCGTCTGTCCATACATTAAACCAGCAGATGAACACCATCTAACATCTCTCCCCAACCAGCACACAAAAGAACCCCGACGACATAGTCATCACCCTCGCCGTGCGCACCCCGCTCGCCAAGGCCAAGAAGGGCGGCTTCAAGGACACCTCGCTCGAGCGCATGGTGATGGCGCTCCTCCGCGAGGTGCGCGAGCGCTCCAACCTCGACCCGGCGCTCGTCGAGGACATCTGCCTCGGCAACGTGTCGGACGGGAAGGCCGCCTACAAGCTGCGCGCCGCGGCCCTCGCTGCGGGATACCCTGACACCACGGGCGCGTCGTCGCTCAACCGGTTCTGCTCGTCCGGCCTGAAGGCCACGGCCGACATCGCGCACCAGATCTCGGCCGGCAGCATCGAGATCGGCATCGCCATCGGCGCCGAGCAGATGACGGTCGGCGGCGACCGGCTCGAGCAGCCGTTCGACCCGGCGGTGACGGGCGTGTGCCAGGCCGCCGCCGACACGATGGAGCCCATGGGGTGGACGTCGGAGAACGTCTCGCGCGACTTTGGGATCACCCGCGACGAGATGGACAAGTACGCGGCCGAGAGCTTCCGGCGCGCCGAGGCGGCGCAGAAGGCGGGCTGGTTCGACGACGAGATCGTGCCCATCCGGACGACGATCAAGGGCCCCGACGGGGAGGTGAAGGAGGTGGTGCTCACGCGGGACGAGGGGATCCGGCCCGGAACCACGGCTGAGGGTCTGGGCAAGATCAAGCCCGCGTTCCCGCAGTGGGGGCCCACCACCACGGGCGGCAACGCGTCGCAGCTGACGGACGGCGCGGCGGCGGTGCTGCTGATGAAGCGGAGCACGGCGGTGCGGCTGGGGCAGCCCATCGTGGCCAAGTACGTCGGGTCGACGGTGGCCGGGTTGGCGCCGCGGATCATGGGCATCGGCCCCACGGTGGCGATCCCCAAGCTGCTGGGCCAGCACGGCCTGACGCTGGACGACATCGATGTTATCGAGATCAACGAGGCGTTCGCGAGCATGGCGGTGTACTGCAAGAACAAGCTGCAGGTGCCGTGGGAGAAGATGAACCCGCGCGGCGGCGCCATCGCGCTCGGCCACCCGCTGGGCGCCACGGGCGCGCGGCAGATCGTCACGGGCTTGAGCGAGTGCCGGAGGCAGAAGAAGAAGATACTGCTGACGAGCATGTGCATCGGCACCGGCATGGGCATGGCGGGGTTGTTTGTCAGCGAGCAGTGAGCGTTGTTGCCAATTTTGTACAGCGTTGTTCATCATATTTCGTATATACAAGCTTAGGCATATGCATCATCGCATTGCGCAGCAGGTAGTTGTACCATGGCTCATCATCGCTATTCATAATCATCTACATATCCGTCCACACTGATCTCTCTCGCGAGTGTTGACTTCGTCTACAGCAACGCGGCGAAGGCAGTACCGGCCACAACCAAGAAGGCCCCCAGGCCAAAGCTGGCCGGCCGCAGCACGCCGGCAGCATTCTTGGTCGTCGGAGGCGGTGTCGAAGAAGACGACGGCGTGCCGCCCGTCCCCGAGGCAGTCGGAGACGCCGTGCCGGTCGGCGAAGCGGCGGCGGCGACGGACTCGTTCCACTTGCCGACGATCCACTTGGTCGCGTCGTCGGTGTAGTTGGCGAAGTAGGTGCCGTGCACGCCCGTCACGTTGCCGGCGTCGCAGTAGATGTCGCCCTTGTCGCACCACTCCTTGATGACGGGCGAGTAGGGCTCGCAGGCTGTCGTGTTGGCGCGCTGGAAGATGCCGTTGTGGTTGCTCGTGCCCTCGTTCCACGTTTGGTTGGCCATGTGGCTGGGGTCGCCAAAGGTCACGACGGCGATGACTGCTTGCTGTCAGCCGGCTGGTCTGGTCTAGTCTAGTCCGCAGGTGCCGCCTCTCAAAACTTACTGTTACTCCTAAATGCATCGCTCAAATCCGGCGTGACGGCAAACAGCGTCTCGCTGGTGCCGCAGACGACGTCCATGGCCACCTGGCCACCCTGAGAGTAGCCTAGCAGCGCAATCTTGCTCGACGGACAGGCGATGATGTAGCTCGCGATCATGGCAGACATGGCGGCCACGCCCATGTTAACGGACGCGAAGTAGGCGTCGAAGGTGGCCGGGTAGTCCACCGCAGAGACGGTCGAGCCCGGAATCTCGTCCGTGACGTTGCCGGCCACGACGCCGATGCGGCCCAGGCCCTTGGGCTCGGTGCTGCCGCGCGCCACGATCAGGTGCAAGCCCGTCGCGCATGTTATGCTGCTGCTGGTGACGGGGCTGCTCGAGGTGGATGCGGTGGTGGTCGTGGCGGTGGTGGTGCTTTGGCCGAGGCTGATTGTGGCTGCTGCGAGGAGCAAGAGCGCACGGAGTGGTGACGCCATTGCGCTTGCCGAGTGGGAGCTGCACAGGGTTGTTCCTTCCTTTTTGCACCAAGGTAGCTGTACCTTAACACAGTATGTGTTCTTTGTTTATTGGGCTTCCTTTTCTCCAGCTCATCACCAGATCGTCAATTGAACTTCGTCCGAGCTGCCAAATAATTTCGGTGTGTATCTTCGTGCAAGCGAGTGGCCCGACAACGCAGAATTCCAGTGCTCCAAGCTGTCTATTTATCCAAGTTTAATCCGTGTGTGTCGATCTCCGTCCCCTCCTCCACCGACGCTCCCGGCGAACAATTCCTCTTTATGGCCACATGGCCCAGCTAGCCCCGGCCGAGACCAGGATTTCTCGCAAGCCCAGTCCAATGGAGGAAAGCCTCCTTGTCGAAACGCAATGGGCATCACGCGAACAGTTGCCATTCGCAGCCCTGGCAGCGCCTGCCTGTCACAGCTGCGTTGTCCCTCGGCTTCCGGTCCATTAGTCTCCTGCGGGGTTCGATCTCGGTATCCAACCAGGATGACGCCCGCAAATCCTCGACCCAGCGGCTAGTTTAGGCCAGTGGCATGCCCTGGCTAAGCTTGATTAGGGGACAGTCACCGAGGCAAAGGTGTTTTGGACGACGTACACATAAAGTCTGCCCGGCCAATGACCCATTGCGGAAGGAGGTATGATCTGTAGATATAGTACGCATCATCGTACAGGTCTAATCCGCCTAAGGTACCCGTATTACCTAGAAGGCCAGGCCAAAGGGAAGCAATGGACGCCAATTGATACTATCTGCGACTCTCAACTTGTTCGCGACGACTTGTCAAGCAGACATCGACATCAGCGAAGAGTCAATTCGAATCATATAAAGCTAACAAATCCCTGACGAAACAACTATATAACCTCGAATTGCACAAATCATATTGAATGCTTGCAATCCTTTGCGTTGTACCTGGCGTTGTTAAGTTGATGGAGGTGATCTAAGTGATTGAAGTGATTAGTGATTACCGGTTCAAGAGCGATGTCTTGATGAGGGAGGCATGAAACCTAGCCGTTGTACTCCGGTCTTATAAATGGTCGTCATCGGCCTTACATCGAGTCGAGTCACATTGTAAACGTAGGGAACCCCAGGATAGTGCAGCGGTGAAGTCAATTGTTAGATGATTGTTGAGGTAATGACTGGACATTCGGTGTACTATGTCAGTTAACAGCACAGCCTCGACATGTGTGGAAGTCACTATGCCCTTGAACAGTTGTCCATGTACGTGTCTAAGGGCACTCCTGAAAAAAATAGACATGGACGATTCTGTCATCTGTAATTTACTGGATGACAACACAGCCCCTGGAGACTATGTTCTACAGCACATCTCTCAGCTTTTAAGACGAAGACGTGCTCTTAGCTTACACAAGATGTAACTATACCGACCATGTTTGTAGCAGTGGGAGGAAGTCTCCGAATAGGGAGCAATAGTGCGGATATAGCCATTGGACAGTGAAGGAGTCGACCAGTCATAACCCCCACCGTTCCTTTATTCTCTTTGATGATTCCCTTTGTTATTTGGCACGTCAGATAAACACCGCTCCCATCGTTGGAAAAAGATGTCCAGCTTGGGAATGAGAGAGAAGAAATTCTTACGCAAGGTGGGTGAGCTCAGTGTAATGTTTGTACATGTCGCCAAGTTTTGAGTTATCCATTGCTCATAAATGCCTCATTTTTCTGCAAATGTACTCTGCAATCCGAAGGGATGATACTGGAGACCTGTAGGCCTATCTCCTGTCTTTGTACAGTACTTTGCACGTCCCCTCGGTCATGGATCCGTCTCCATCAGAAATGTCCTTCCATTTTCCAATTTCCCAAATACCCCCTATACGAAACATGGATCTGCCTGGCGAGCTCCCCAGGCGGAGTCAAGCCGATGAGAGAGATGACACTGACTTCGTATCAACTGTTCGTATGGAACATATCCTGGAAAATCACTTACTGTTGATCGATTGCATTCATTTTCCCCATAAGGAACTGTATAATGGTACGAATGACTGCAGATCCGAAGAGCTTTTCATGCAGAAATCTACAGTTGCTCTTCCTCACTTCATTGCCCGGAGGAGTAGTGTATGGTGCACCTTGGGCGGTACCGACTGGACCGGTGACGGTTGCTCAGCAGCATACCAAGCATCTGTAATGTTCCCACGATTTAGACTTGGTGCTTGCTGCATTTTCTTCCATGACTCGGGCTGTAGGAAGAATATCTTCATGATGGCGCAGTGTAAACTGTATGGCTCTGTCAGTGAACTTGATAGATATGACCCGAGCTTTGTCAACTCCGCCTCGTGGATGATTGTTGTCCATCAATCAGTTTATGCAGTTGCGGATGAGATTGGTGGTTGTGGTTTCACAGACAGGGGGCAGTCGAGGTATCAGTGAATGTATCATTAGTATTAGAACATCAAGAAAGTCCATCTCTAAAGTGTATGGCGCACATCCCAATATGCAAATATCCAGACCCTGGATCCCATTCCATTGTCATATCCTTCAAGTTCATCCCATCCGTCAACCCAAGAGTTCGTCCACTCGACATACCAAAACCACAAGAGTCCCCAAGAGTAAAGCCGTCACACATCCATCCCATAACCAGAATCCCACAAACCCCTCTATGCAAAACCCCAAGCCGCGAACAGAACAAGGAAAAAAAAAAAGGTGGGAAGAAATCAACAAAGGTGTAGTACTAGAGGTACATGTATGTGTCAGGAAGGGTATAATGCCAAATGTCCATTCCTCCCCACTTCAGCAAAACAGCTGCATATCCAGAGCGTAATGCATCCAAAACAGAAAGCACGTGAAACCAGTCAACCCACGTCTAAAGATACAGCATCAAGAAAAGAACAAGGAGCGGAGCAGACATATCGCCAGCTCCAGAGATGTTGAAAGCAAAACGCAACTGAACGTGTGTGTGTGCTAGAATGCCGGATGGAGCGGATATCGACACATGCCGCGGACTCGGAGCGGGCCATGACTCATGAGAGCTCAGGTCCTGATAAGAGCCAGCTGTAGAGCTGCTACTGCGTCCTCGGCCGCCGAGACAGTCATTGATCGCCGCCGCGATTTGCACGAACGGCTGTCGCACGGGAAACGACAGGTGAGGGTGTCGTAGGTGGAGCAGGGCGGCGGCGGCTGACGACGACGGCGACCTTGCTATACGACCTGCTGACCAACCAATGGAGGACGGTGGCTGGTACCACGGGCGTAGCCTTGCAGCCGCGTTCGTATCGTGTGGCACATGAGAGGTGACTGGAGCAACATGACGAGAGTCAGGGTTGCCTTCTCGAGCATCCGAGCGGGCAGGTCTCTTCACGCCGTGGGTGTTGCCTTGCGAGTCCTTTGTACCGTCGCCCGGAGGGTGTGTGTATCCTTTCGAAGCATTCCCTGTCACATCTATCCGGCTACAGATAAAGATGTGAAGGTGCAAACGGCAGATGATGTCTTGGACGATCAGGTGGGAGGAAGCTATGATTCGATAAGTGTCGCGGTGGTGATCCCTGTCGATGGAGGCTTGCACGGTCTGTCCCGTCGGACGCACACTGGCGAAACGACAGTGCAGGTGAACCAAAATAACGAAGCAAGCCCACTGCCGATAGTTGGGGTGCCTAAGGGCTGACCATCCGGGGAAGGTGGATTTGCCCACGGCGACTAGGTGACCTATGAGCAGGGGTGACGAACGCCTGACTTTAGTGTTATGCGTCATGCAGAGTGTTCCCGTGTGCGGCGAGCATGCAGTAGCTTCGATAACAGGCAGCTGCATAGGGTAAGCGTGGTAACAACAGCCGGACGCTTCCATGACCCCCAACCCACGGGGTAGCAACCGCAGACATGGCCAGATGATCCAATAGCACAAATTGGATCGACATGCTCTCACATGCAAAGTCGATAGGGAGGTTGTTCGATAGCTGTTGGTGTCGTTTGGTGGGCGCAATGCGCAGTGCTGTGCCGATGTAACGTAAAGCGATAACCTCTGCAAACCAAGAAAATGACCAAAACTCATGCGAAAACACAGGTCGCCAGAGCGCTGAATAGATTGTAACAGTCAGAGATGGTGGCCAAGAGGAGCCCTTCAGTGGCGCTAGAAATTGCAATGGAGGTGGAAGCTGTAGCGTCATTGGTCGACGTCTAGGACACCTGATCCGTCCCCCCTCCATTTGCACCACAACCATCGTAACGACAGTAAATTGGGCTGAGTGGACCTTTGAAGCCCCCGAGTCTCATGCTCTGGGCGTAAAAAGACGCCGTTGAACCAGGGAATTGTGTCTCGTCGCTAGAGTTGTGGCTAACCGCGCAAGCCAGAGCGATTAAGGGCTTTTTCCCGTCGCTTCTCGCGGTTGTTCGTCGAATGATCGGTATAAGTCGCGAGGAAGTATACATTATCGAAAGATAGGGAAAGACAACCCTGGTCGCCTCCCAAGGCCACGAGATCAGGTCCCAGGTCGTGGCTCATGCGGTCCAGATGATTCGCAGATGGCGCTTTGAATCTCCTCCCCTCGTGTCATACTGTCGTTGAGTGTAGCGGCCAATCCCCGACACCGTAGTCGTCACCTACTCAGCCACGGCACGTCCCCCATCTGCGGGCACCGCCGCCTGTTGACCCTCTTCTCTCACAGCAGTCCTAGATGCGCGAGGCCCCGTCACCGGAGTGCCCACCACTGTAGACTGGTGTCTGACTGTTGTGCATCCTGTTGCTTGTCGAGTATCCGTCACCGACGCTGTAGCCATCCCAGTTTCGGCCGCTGTTGTAGTCTCCTTCCCACGACCGGCCGCCGTCCCAGTTGCGACTGTGGCTAGTCGTTAAAGGCATCATGTTTTGACTGTAGCCGTTCTGAGTATGACTTGGGACGTGGTGGGTGCTCGAACTAGGGACACCATAGGGAGATGTAGCATGCTGGGCCGTCGTCCGGGTATCGTAGATAGCAGGTAAAGGGGCCACCCGATAAGCGGAGGACGTAGCTGGGGAGTTGAGCTTCATCCCAGGTGAAATAGTCCGGCTCGGGGCTGGATACCCGACCCACGAAGACCCAATTCCGGAAATAGACCGGGGGCTCGGTATAGAGTCGTTGTGGTGGTGGGCAGAGGTGATATAGCCGTTGGCTGTTGCTGGATCTGTGGATGTTGTTGCAGATCCCGGGGCGGGTGGAAGCGTGGGATACGAGCCGCTGAGACTGACGGGAGTCAGGAGAGGGGTTGGCATTGACGCCGGTCCTACCGTGCTCGACGGCGACTGACTGTACTTGGATATGATCTTCTTCAGTGCCGGGGCAAGATCTTTCCACCGGAAGACCTTGACATCCTTCTCAATGTTCCTAGGTTTCGGGTTGCCGAATGCCATGATGATCTTGAAGAACTCCTCGCTCTCGGACTTCCCTTTGCTCACGGTAAGAGGATGGAAGCCTTCCAGATTCCTTCGGATCCTGTTCTTTTCTTCAACAGTAAACCGCGCCGGCGCAACTACCAGCTGCTCCAGAAGGTGAATGGTATCCACTGATGTCACGAAGCATTCTTGCTTCTCTGCCCAATAGATGCAGCTTATGCATATGCTGTTGGGAGGTCTCTCCGCCAACGGTACGGCTCTGAAGGTGGTCTGGATGTGGCTACCCTGTTGGGTCTTCTTGAACACCACGATCCTTCGCCGGTTGTCCCACTCTTCCTGCGTCCATTTCTCTGCCATCTTCTCAAGATCGCCACTGATCTCGAGCGTGGCCTTGGTGGGGAATGTGGCATACGGATTGTTGTATCCCGCTCCACCGACCGCTGAGCTTCCGGGAAGAGAACTGAGCGTGCTTGTCCGAATGAGTTGTGGTCCGCCATTGTGCTGAATAGATGCCGGCCCCGGCCGTGCAATTGCCGTGTGGTTTGAATATCCTAGCCCGGCGGAAGAACCGTGAACGGAATCGTAGTGGCCGCTGTATGCTGTCCACCCCGAACTACGCCGTGAGCGTAGGGCGGGCGGTGCCCGGGAGTAATGTCCGTACCCCGTGCTTCTGTACGCCCCAAGCATACTGCCACTATCCTGTGATAACGTGCCGGCTGCGAAGGCAGAATCGGCTTGGACCTGTGCCTGCGCTTGAGCTTGTGCATGCGCGGCATCGACGCCTGGCGGGTAACCGTAGGTATTTGTAGCCGAGTCAATAGGTGAAATTTGTTGCGAGCTCAGAGGGCTGGTGTTCGTGCGGATGTGTAGCCTTTGGCGTGCAGCTGATGAATGCTCAGGTGACAGACTTCTTTTCCGCATGGAACCCTCATGTGGACCATTGTCACCGGAGTCTGCAACAGCCACTGCTGCTGCTGCTACGGACCCGCTGTGAGTGTCATGGTATGTGAAAAACCCCGCGTTATCGAGCCTTGTGAGTTCTTCTCCGTTGGACTCGATCACAAGTCCCAAGGGCACATGTTTGGGCGATGCACAGTTCGTTGAGATGAACTGGGGCACATCGGCATTGACGGTATAAGTCCACGCCCCGTCCGTTGCCTGGGGTCCTCTGACGATTTGAGCTGGTGTTCGGTACGAACCGAACGTCATCCATGCATAGGGTTCCGTTGCCAAAGACTGCAAGTCGTACAGAGCCGACACTTTCAATAGCATCTTGGTCCCGTAGGTACCGGTGGCCGGTTGGCAAGATAATACTGTGAGGTTGAGACCTCCGTTCGTCTGAGTCGCAATATACTGACTTGTTGAATTGCCGGCGCCGTAGGCTACTTGGTTTATATGGCCAGCTGTGTTGTCAGTCTGTTGAGTAGAGAATGACTGTGTAGAGTACTGCGAGTACGGTGAGTCCGCAAACCCTGGAACCAACAACATACATCAGCCTGGCTACCAGTGTTAGAGCAAAAACATTGTACTGACCGTGTAGCTGGGTAGGCTGAGGTTTAAATGTAGCCATTGGAAGTAGACTAGGCGGAGAGTCCCCACGATAGTCTCCTCCGTTGGCTCGCAGAGCTTCCTCCTCGTATCGAAGGGCGGCTGTTTCGGGCGACCCAAGCTCGTCGTCGACGATGATAGGCCTCTGCGAATCGTACTCGGGCTATTTCGGTGGGCGGTCCCGGTTAGTGTATGGTATTCAACGACGCCCGAAACTATAGCTTTGTAAAATAATGACAGGCAGCCTTGTAGGGCTGAGAAGGCTACCTGGCCACCGTACCAGGCACCAGGCGAGAGGCACAGCCATGACTCTCCGCTTTGCTCATTGGGTCGGAGGTAAAGAGGAGTAGGCAAATGATTCAGCTGCTAGAAAATCACCTCACGCACCTTGTAAAGCCGCTGCTCAAACTTTGCAGTAGACATTCAAACTGATTGTTTGGCCTTGCTAATTTGGGTCGTCGATGATCTCAGCCTAGACGAAGATGAAGCGAAGATGCGCGCTCTGGCTTGGTATCTGTGAGATCTGAAATAAGCATGGTTCGGGTTGGATAGGCAATATGGAGGTAGTATGGCAGGTTTCATCAATATGTCGCAAATGGCCAGTAAGACGCTCGCAAGATCGGCAAGGCTAGATAGGCTTCTTGAAGGAAGTAAGACCTTGCCCGAAAGCGACTCAAATATACGAGACAAGCTTCCAGGTTGGTTGACAGGAGGGAAAAACAGAAGAGAAATATGAGAAAATTAGGGGTCCAAACTCGTTACTTACCACACGATTATCGCGAAACCAATTCCACAGATGTAGACTTGCCGATGCGCAAAGTCGGAAAGTGAACTGCGGATTGGGGAATCCCGGATTAAGACGCAAATCAAGGCTCTTTGACTGCTGGCCACTGTTGAAATATTCACAAGTAATGTATCCCGAACTGAGTTGAGCAGGAAGATGTGAGTCCAGTCTCGGAAGGGTGAAACCCCCTTGGAGGATCTGTGCAGCGGATAGCGTGAAGCGAATCGTGTATTGCCTCCTGCCTGTGTTGTCAGCCTCTATAATTGAGTCTGTGTTGCAGCCGAATCAGGAAGGAAGCTTGGTGAATAGATGGGAGTGATCATGCCCCTCGTAGTAAAGGTCAAAGGTGTGGTAATGCCCAAGCATGAACACCCTGCGACCGAACGTGGACAGTACTCACTTTTGTTTGGCTTGGTGATACCCCAGTTGTTATTCGGTTCCCGTTCTGATGTTGTGGGGACGAGACCGGTTCGTTATGCAGGTATCCTGAACCTGTTCGCAGGATCACAAGTTGAAAGAGAGGTGCAGTCAACAAACGGCGGGTTGCCGTGTGCAGTTCGTCCGACTCGGTCCAGTAGAAAGCAAGAGACTGAAGTCGGCGAGACAAGTCAACAACAGATCCGTGAGAGACACAAAAAGAAGGTTCAGAACAGCTGACGGACGCAAGACCGCAGATGTTATGGGGGTACTTGTGTTAAAGGTAAGACGATGTCGCTGACACTGGCGTGTAAAGGTGGGGATCGGGACAGTAATGAGAGAAACAAGAGACGCCGGAGAGCCAAAGGAATGCAGTGTGAGACCAGCAGAAAGTTGCATTGCAAAGCAGACGGGAAGTTAGTTATGAGCCTCCGCAGATGCCTCCCTTCATGGGTCCCATATACAGGAGCTGGAATGGTCCTTAGCACACGCGTTGCATCCGAAGAATGGGGGTGTCTCTCTCCGGCCGTGAGCCCGCTCCTTGCTTGGCTTGGCGCCACGGGTATGCTGAACCTCAGTAGACTAGATGATGTAAGTTGAGGATGGTGGAGACATGGCGACAGTGGATGATTCTTGTGCTGGCCGTTGACAGCCAGGTTCCATTGTCTCGCGGTGCAATTCCAAGCGTGACTGACGGGAATGGAGGGGTGAATGGCATCGAGAAGTGGGTAGGAAGGGAATGGGACATATACTGCGGTACGTCTAGTGTGTGGACATTAGGGCCACAGGGTAACGAGGGAGAGGCGCGCTCCCTCCGCATAAGCAGAAACCATTACACGATAGAGGGAAGCCAGGGCCATGCTAGTAGATCGACTAGGACCAAAAGTGCGAAGACCAGGGAGAAGCAAAGAGTGGGCTGCGGGAAGTAGGACGGGCTTGCAACTCACTACTTCTGCTGGCGCCGTATCCCAAAGCAGAGATGACCACTGGGATTTGCACGGGAAGCGCACGCGCCAGGGAACGTCTTTTGCACACCTCGGGACTGGTCGAGCTTGGAACCCGGACCAGAATTTCGAATCCACACGTCTCGGGGTAGATTTATCACACGGAACGCTAGTGGTCGTACCAGGATGGAGCTTGCAGTTGGCAAGGATAGGCTATCGGAGAATGCTGTTAGCTGCTGTCTTTTGATTGGCTACCTAGAGAGTCGTAAATTACCCTGAAGCTGCAGTGGAGATCATTCAAGATCAAGCAGTGCGACGGGGTAAGGAGCCGTGTGTCTTCGCCCCGGCCGCCGGCACTTCCACGATCTTGTCAGTCGCTTCCACCTCAATGGGAAGGCGGCGTCTCCGTGATGAGCTTGATGCGAACCGGGACTTGAGGGCGGGGCGGTCGAATTGTGTCCACCGATGAGATCAGCCGACAAAACTGACCAGACTGAGAAGTGGGTGTTGTGAGATTTCTCCCGTGTCCAGCGATTCTGCATGCTTATTGGTTAGCTTGGAAAGCCACCAGACTAATGACAGCCGGACAGGGACGACCGGGCTCAACAAGGGTGTATGATGATGAGCACCAGGATCGAATAATCGTGGGGACTCCCTTCTGAAAAGCCACTTGACTCCGCAAATTCACCTGTCCCTAACGCTGATCCCTAGGCCAACTTATCCCTCCAAGGAGCAGCGGATAAGCTGGATCCTTCAGCACATCTTCATAAAAGACACGTACCCGGGATCGATGGACCTTATGGTGTAGCTCGCCTTGCTCCGCTCGTGGTGCGGTGACGTAAAGGCGTTCTGACCATCTCTTGATCCCTTTATCAAGCTCCTTCCCGAGGACTTATGGTTGCAACACGGGTCTCTTTGGGGATATATGCTGGAAACTGACCGGAGAATGATCGGCCGCTTGTTATAACACCGGTTCGTGCAAAAACGGGGCCAGTTAAGCAGTGGCAGGTCGATTTCGAGGCAAGATCGCTTCCTCTGCCGGTTTCGGGGGCTGCCGGATGGGCTGTCGCGGCATTCACCAGTACTCTCGTTACTAAAAGTCCTTTGCACACTCTCTTGAACCAGTATGGTGGTCGTCGAACCAAGCGCTAGGCTAGATTCAGTCGCTTCTGGACAGCTTATGGTACGCAAGTCAAGGCGCGGAGGTGGAAGAGCCTGAGTCGAAATGATATCAAGAGGATATATTTCGCGGAGGATGACTGTGGTGAGAGCGCGTGGATAAACCGAAGCAGGACGTCAAGCCCACCTCTTGTACTAGGAGCAAGCTCGACAATTAAAGGTGATCAGAGCAGAAGCCAAAGCTAGTTACACGGCAGGTCAGAGACACCCGTGCAGAAAAAGAAAACAATAGGGCTCGAGAGGGAACCACCCATAGGCTTGTTGCAGACTGGAGCATGTTCCGTAAGCGACCCCGCCTAAGCACGTCAACAGTTGGGATCTGTGTCTTGGGACAAGATTGAGTTTGTGTTTGAGCGCTGCTGTGAAGGAGGGCAGCATGCGCCTCGTCGGTAAACTGGTGATACCACGGCGCCTGCGGACCTGGATAGGGCCTCAGCACGCAATATATGCGACGACGGGCAGGTGCCGTGCATCTAACCATGTCCTCGCTCGGGTTATGCATGAGCTTCCCTAGATCTCATTATGATGTTCCAGACCCGAAGTCACTGGGTGCACGGGACGTCAGCGCAACTGCGCAACAAGGATGCCCGATGGACGATGGGTAGGTGATGGGGGCTGAGCCGAGACTAGGGCCAACTCCCGAGTCCATCCACTTGAGGTCGACAAGGGTCTGACAGTGCCGTCATTCACCAATCGACCTCACTAGTAAAAGGACAAAGGTAGACAGGTAGGCCTCCGCTTCCGTCCTGGGCGATAGCAGCAATACGTCCGTAGTCGTTCCACTGCTGCTAATCGGCCTGTGGGGGGGGATCAGTAGGTGGCACCGGTCGTAAAATGCCGAGACGACCAAATAACCACAATACGTGCCAAAATAAAAATGAAATGAAATAAAAAAAGAAACTCTCTGCCAGGAGAACCGGTAATCTACAGGTTGTGAAGATTGCAGGGTTTCCATGGACAGTTGGTGAGATGGACGTTGATGAAGCACATTGAAAAGAACAAGTCCTCGACTACGAGCATGAGGAGCGAAATGGATTGACCCGAATGGTGCCGTGCACATGGAAAGCGACGGAGATAGGTACCGGTACTGGGTACTTCCAAGTCTTCTTTCCGCGTCAAATCAACGGCACGATGCAAAGGGAAACCTAAGCCAGGGATCAGGGCCGGAAGTATTGAATTGAGTCCCTGAATTGAGTCCCTGATTTCTGGATTCGATTCGATGTGATTACCTGGTTGGACTGGAAGGCGCGACGACCCGCTGCGGCCCGTACGAGACCTGCTGGATTTTCACTCTTGTTCTCTAAATGGATCTCAACAAATGCGGACCCACCCCGGCTCCACATGTTCAGATTCTCTCCTTGCTTTGGGAGTCTGGACCCTGCACTCGAGCTTCAGCTTGCTTGTCAACCTCGATCGAGATCCAAAATTCATCGCAGTACCTAACGTCATTGGAACTATATACTATCGTACGTTCGCAATCGAGGGAAAAAGAAAGAAGCAATGAAGGAATAAAAATGGGACGCCACCAAAATAAGACATGAAGCAACTCAAACGGTCGTCTTAGCTCCTCTGCTGGGTATTGATGACTTGATATTGCCACGGTATATGATATTACGAGCGATTTAAGTACATATAGCCTGTCTGTACTATGTTTGACCGGATGCTGAATGTCAGAAAAGTGTTTGGTCGGTCAAAGAAAGCTTCCTTGCGTAAGGTCTTCAGTGACCTTTCCCACGGTCACGACTGTTGGACTTCGATCCACACCATAAACCATATATCGCAGTTCTGTCAACAGTAAACACGGAGTCAATTCCGACGTCATATTCTTTCTATTCCCCTTTTTTAGCAGGACGATTCGGGTAAAAGCCTCAGAAAGCGCCAGCTGCTAGAAGCCTCACACTCCAAGTTGATGTGGTATCCTCTAACTGTATCCTCTTACCGGGGCCATCAAGTATACAACTAGGGGGTTCGCCTACGAGAAAATGTACATCAGGATCAGCGCTGTCACATCGCACCTGCGCGCTCTCCGGGGTTTCAGCTTAGCTGTCCCGTTCTCAACATCGAGTCACTCCGATGTTTCCAACACGGACCAGGTCTTCTCCCTTTTTGTGTCTCTGTTTGGCAAGAAGTTCACTCCTCGGGGTGTAGTGTTCTGTGTCTTTCTGCCATATTTACACTTGTGTGTCCGAATTACACCGCACATAACAAAGCCACGCGTTGATCCTGTCCATTGTTCTGACTAGAAGATCGTGATCACTTCGCACGACATTAAGCGCAGCTGTCTCCCAAGCCCGATCTAATCTAACACATATGTCCATATACCTTGAGTCGCCATACTTCTCCTCGTTCAGACCTCAAAAGACATTCTGGACTGTTAGCAGGGATGTCGCTAAATCGTTCCCGGAGGCATGTCGAGTGTCTACTATGCATGTACCGTAACACCAACCCGAACCGGAAGCAAGATAGATGGGATGGTCAAGAATCTAACCTGGTCAAACGTGGTCAAGGCCAAATCATCCAACCACCTCTGATGCAGCATGCATCGGGGATGAAGCCCCTCGGCCTGAGCCGAGAGAGGCTCATCTCTGGCGGTAGCAAATTTCGATGTGTAACTTTAATCCTCAGGCTGTTATGAGTGGTTACGGTGTATTTGCTACTCCTTGGGCTTAAAAGTGAGGATTAGGATCACGATTTGGGTATACAGGGTCCTCTTGTTGAATATTTGTATTACGCTTGCAGCAGTTCAGCGGACTATCTTGAAATACCATAGAGTGTCTATTTGCATCGAGATCTGCAGGAGCCGATTCTCCGATGTAGAGGAAGACATGGAGCCCAGAAAGGTAGCAAGTAACGAATCAACCAAGTCGCAATTCAAGATCATGCACGCTATAAGACTGACTAAGATGCAGATCTCGCTGTCTAACCATTTTCTAACACCTTAACCGCAGTGGGATTGACCAAGTACCACCCGGAGCACAATGTCCTACGGTTGGAATGCAGGGATGGCCCCGGCCGATTAAGCGGCTCGCACATCTTGTCCAAACCACTCTACCCAGTATACCTATATGAGGTAACACACTGGCTTCCTAGGTGAGCTTGGTTGACACGTACATTGGAGCTGATCCCGTCTAGGTATATGCAACACATCTTCTTATGTGGAACATGAGCGCGGTTGAGCGATTCTCGCTAAAGTGTACCTTTTCTGGCACAGACGTCTGACGAGAACAACTCACTCTTTATTATAAATTATCAGCCACGCACCAAACGGTGTAACTCGGAGCGAAGCGCAGGCCTCTGTGCATTCCCCGGGTTCTTCTCGACCCTGCTACAATTTCGGTTCACGATGCCTTTTCTTCCCTCGGGTCGGACAACCATGCATCTACGTCAATGTCGCCGCCATGTGCTTGGTATAGTCGTTATTTCACAAGATGTGCTGTCAAATATTTTTTATGAGCAGATGGACGTGAAAGAATCTCATATATTGTCTACCACAAGCACAGCCGGTCCTGTGACTACTACAATCTCGCCACGAGTTCTAGACCTGGGCAATCCTCGACGCTCATAGGGGACAGCGCTGGCTGACTGGCGCGTTGGACATGCTTCAAGATAAGGTACAGGTCACGGAGATCATGGGTGGGCACATTGCAACGGCCTGGCTGACAACTGGCTCAACGGCTGCTAACCGCGGTTATGCAGTGGCTGGCAACCCTTCGTCCTGCTTTGGGCGAGAATACCGATCTGCACAAATGAGGCAATGGCTTGAACGCCGCATCGGTTCATGAAACGAAATATTCTACCGGATGGTATCCAGCCATTTGGAACGGTACTATCTGCCCTCAGCATGCAGTGGTGCCGGGATGTGCTGTGCGACTCTCCACAAACCATGTTTTCCGACCATGTGCTTCCAAAAAAATATGCTTTGGTAACGAAGAGTTACACCGACCCGCGAGACACGGATTGTCAGCTGGGGACGTATGTGCACCCCTGTGGTTATCGATTCTCAGAGATTCAGCACAGTTGATCGTGCGACGGCACTCATCTATCGCCTCCCTGGTTGGGTGCCCGTCTGTCGCACATGCACAAAGCCGATTTAAACCCACTTCATCTTGATTTTCACTCTCGATCCTGCAGCAATCCTAGTACTCAAATTGTCTTGTCGTTACCTCGTGATATGTACCGCCTTACGCGCGTAGCCACTGCCGGACGAGATATTGATCTGTATGCCGTGGAGCAACGCACCAGTTTTCGGGCACATCGGATACACTTTCTCGCAGCACATCAGTTGACTTTGCTGCTGGAGGGGATGTTCTTGCTTAGGTCTCTGTCCGAACATCGCCATGATCGTAACGGCGCATTTTCCTGCAATGCAGACATCTACGGTACAGTCAGGGCCGATACGTCTATCACTTAATTCTCTCAATGCTTCAGGGGTAACTCCTCAACATGGCATGTCCTGAGACTGCAAGGAATAGACGCATATGGGAGAAGGTCTCGGACAAACCACGCGACAATGGTTGGCACGGTACCGACAGCCTGGGCCATGGGCCATGGCTCCAGCCAGATAGACTCTCGGACAGCAAAAGCTGGGATCTAAGACACTGTCAAGGTCCCAAATAATCGCGCCGACGCTTGTTTGGTTGGGAAGCCATATTCCCGAGCTCTCTGGTGTCCCGGGTCCAGGAAACCGGTAATCACGGTTGCACATATTGCAACGATAATGCCTCCTGCCGGCCATGCAATGTTGATATCCGGCGATGCGAGTTGTGCAAGGACAAGTGTGTAAACGGATGAGATGCGCACGGGATTTCGTATCGCTCGAGCGGGAAGACCAAAGGGTAACTGCAGAGAAGTGCTGCCAATGTTACCAGGATTTTGAATTGCAGGATCTGCTTGGAAGCTCGGGCTCGCACGCACTAAAACAGATCCAGCATGTCGGGATCAGTGGACGTCCAGTCGACCTCGCCTCAAACAGCAACATTTCCGAGCTTTGTTCTTCGTTTTGCCAGGCTAGACTTAATCTACCAAAGTTTGAGACCAGCGCCTCGCGGGATTGTCTCATCCCGCACCGAAACAAGCGGCAGTTAGCGACAGGGTTTTGGTCAACCAAAGGATGAATGCTTGGCGGCCCAGGGGTGGCACGTGGGAGCTTCATGGACCTTGATGGAGCTTGCCAGGATAAGTTGTCACAACGTATGTACATACATCTTTCTACTGCTGTACCTGCGCTGCTGGCCGAACCAGAAGTTGCCCACAGAGACACTCGCATGCGAATCTGTCTCAATAGCCACTTTCACGGCTGTCTGCACACCGGATGCATGGACTCCAACGACATATTGCACGTTTGGCGTTTGACAAGTGGGGGAGAGTGCACAGCGAGCAGCAACGGGCCAAGCTGTCGTTGCCCATCAAACCGCCAACCGTCAGACCGCCACCTTGAGAGCGGATGTCCGGGTACCAGCGTCTCGTAACGGCTGGCTGAGCGACTGCTGACATGTTCAATGCTTGTTGCAGGGAAGCGGTCGACGTCTAAGTCTAATAAGCCACCATGCGGAACTGGAAGTTGAGTTTGATGAAACAAGTACTCTTCATCACGTCCACAGCCTGTAGGGTTCCCGATTCCACTTCGATCCTTGTTACACGCACTGCTTATCGATGAATACCTGATCGTACAGCAGTCGACCGTCTTGGTCCCAATTGCCTTTGAGGTTGATTTGGAGCAGTTGCTCTACCAACCTCCCAGGGTCCGCCTCTCAGCGAGGGCTAGCAAACAAAGTAGGTTTGCACCAACCCGGAATCCGGGCTTCCCAAGGGGCTGGTTCTAGGCTTTCGACTACCTATCGAGTGGCGCACACATTGCACTAGATTGTATTGGACATTGTCGACCCTTACCTCGAAGCCGCTATTGGCTTCGGCTCACTGCCCAATTCTGTCTTTTGCTTTTCAAGTGTCGCTGCTTTTGGGGTGATTAGCAGCTTTGCTAGTGGTCTTAGCTCCAGCTGCCCTAGCAGCAGATCTCAGGATGCCGGCACGCCCAGGGTGTGAGATTCATAAAATCCATCCAACCCCTGTATTTACAGCAGTATCAGACCAGGACGGTCCCCTAGGTGGCTTTTTCATGTCTCCGATCCTAGTGCCGGATCGCGGGCCTGCCCTTGTCCTGGTCCAACCCTCGTCGGCCTGTCCTTGCGGACATCACCGGCCGGCGTGGCGCGGGACGGCACAACCCATTTCGCGTCTGTTTGCTCTCTCTCGATATTACCCTCTCTCCATCCACCCACTGCATCTTTGGTCACAAATGGCGGAGGAACTTTCCAACCGAAGGCTCGTGCAAACGACCGGCGGCTGGGGACCGCGAAAAGAATTTCTCTTTGCGCTGGCCAGGTTCCAGGGGCTAATGCAACGATGGGTCCCTGGTGACGGGTCTGCGCGAAATTCAATGGCCCAATCCGTCCATGTCGGTGACCATGGGTTCTCCTTTCGTCATCACGACGCATGCGAGTCCGCAACTTCTCCTCTTTTTGCGACGAGACGAGATGCGTCTGATCAAAAAGGGCACGTGTAGCCTGTAGGTATGTCAAAATCGGCTGGCAGGGACGTACTGGCGGTACCGGGTATGCACCATCACGCTCGCCTGCCAATGCAGGAGGGTGGTCAGTGCATCTCGCTGTTGCTGTCTGCCGATTCTCTGGCTGACCACTCGATCGATCATATCTCTGGCTTTTCATCACTTCAGCTTCCTTATTGGATATCTGTTCACATACGCAGCCTGAGCGGCGTGAGTGATATTTTCGTCTGAGCAGGGAGACATGCTGGGCGAGCAATATCTACCGGTAGGAGCAAAAGGACAATGCCCGATTGCTCATCCGCATCACCGTACGGGTCAATATGGCATGATGTGCTGGGAATTACGGCAGAGTCAGTGCTGCTAGCGCGCATCCTAGCTCCACACCGACCTGGCGCCACGGCCGTGACGGACATCTGCGGCCCACGACACAGCGGTAACCGTCCAATCCGATGTCGAGAATCGAGCAGGATGAGCTGAAAGGGCTATACATGAACACGAAGAGGCGGTAAATAGCGCTCCAACGAAGACCATAGACCGGGCAACAGAACAAGTGACTGAGACGACGTATTGCAACTTGTAATGCTCATCGACTTTTTGTTGCCAAGGAGGGAGCTTCACGACTCGCGTCAACATCCGAGTTGCAATCAGCCCGAAAATCCCCTTGGGGTTAGGCATGTGAAGATCGACGCCGGGATTAGCGCCTCTAGCCTGGGAGTGGCAGGAGTGGTCGCCGATCCCACACCTGCCACACCAGTGGCCCACACCTTCCTCGCGTGATCGACCAACAAATCTTGCCTGATCGACCTGGCGGCGTCGACCTCATGTTTTGTGTGACTCCCTCAGGATGGAGCCAAAAACAACACGTCGAGCAGCCCGTGAATGGACCTGACGGATTGTCCGGTTCGTTGTAAAGCTTCAATGTTGCTTGGCATCCGGATGGCGTCGAATTGGGGTCTCGTTGATGCAATCTCCATCGCAATCTGGCCAGACCGCAGGGCTCGACGCCACCGGTAGATGCCAGTGCGAAATGAGCTTTGAGAGAAGTGAGGAGGAGAAAAGCAGATACGTCGCCGCTGCTATGCAATCCCGTCTTTCCAGGCCCACGGTCGTGTGGGACCGCTACCAACTAAGGTACTGTACATGTACGTGCGCACCTCTCGAGCTAGACTGCTACCTAGAGGAACCCCTTGGTGGCTGGCAGGCTGGCCACCAAGGATGTCCTGCTTCTATGTGATGTTGAACTTTAACTGACCACCCCCAAAATAGATATCAGATCACAAGGACAATCCTGATGCCGGTGAAGGCATAGATCGTTGCTTCTGAGCGAGTACACCACCACCGGATCGCATCCTGAGCACCACCCGACTGGGCACCACTCACTCGATACGAGAACATTTCTCCCCAGACATCCTCCCGTCGACCCGAGTCAAACAAGCTCCCTCATGCCACGGGTAATATCCGCGACATCTCAGTATTAACTCCCGTCATCCCGTATGGCCGTAAGACACCCCCCTTCCCCGCTCACCCATTCCAGAGCCGCTGCTAGAAATGGAATGATGACGACGAGGAAGTCCGAATCACCGCGCCGTTGGCATGAACTGTGGGGTCCTAGAACCACTAGTGCACCAGTGTAGCTGTCACTTGATCCCTCTATGGCAGTTGCTGTGTACATAGTAAGACATTTGGACCCTTTGGGATCGGCCCATTCCAAGCGGCTAAGATTATTAAGGACGCGTCTAAGGTATGTATTTTGTCCTCCGCGTGTGGGGTTCCTATGCATGCCTTACATGGAGCCAGAAGCAAGGGACCAGAAACATTGCCTTAGTAGAAGCTTTCCTGACGATGTCTTTGATGTCTCGCATTGTTCATGCAGGAACATGTCTGAAAGGTAGGGAGAATCGTCTCACTTTTTTGGTGCTGACGAGCAGTAACAACAGACACGTCCGGCTGTCCCGCTTTGTCAAAGTCAGGTACGAGAGACATCTTCAACTTTAGGAAGCGGATAGCGGGCCGGGACTCAGCGTGTTGAGACAACGTACGAGTCCAGAATCACCTCACTTCATATGTGACTGTAGCTTCGTCAACCTCCTTCAATTGAGGCGCCATCGTGGAGTAATCTGCCTGCTCACTCCGAAGTGAGGCTTTACAGGCCTGTATGGTACTGCTGCAGATGACTTGGCGTTCGATCCTGAGAAGGCATGAGGGATAATGAAGGAAGAGGACACTGGGCAGCCTAGCTTAACCAGAACCTCGGTAGTCTGCTGAGAAATTCCAAACCACCTACTCTCAAGCTACTATAGCAATACTGTAGGCTCCGAGTCAGTTGTTTCCCATCACACCTTCGCATAGCTATGCTGATCTGGGCTTGTGCAGTGAGGCCTCTGTCAATTCTCGTGTCTATAGTAGTTCGTCGTGTGCATTGCCGTGGCCTCGGTGCTCAAGGTGATCTTCTTCGCGTAGACTTCAAGCTCATCGGCCGTCCCACTGACCCTCCGGCGTGAGCAGTCATACACGGTATTAAATGCTGTCTCGTCGCTCCGAGACTTCAACGTTGTGTTGTCTCGTAGCTCTGAGACTTCAACGTTCAAGTCTCACCTTCAGCGACAGGTGAACTCCTCCCCCTTTCCTAGACCTCAACATCGCTTGCTGTACTAGCGGCAGGTCGCAACCGCTCCCACAGCACATTGCAAAAGGGCACACGGATAAACGGGTAATCCCCCATCTCCATACAGATATCGACATGGCTGTGGTTGTTCATTCTGACTAGTTCGCACCATATATGCCCCTGTGGTGGCTGTAATCTACTCTCGGTCCTCCCTTCTCGCCGTGGCCTTCCACCTGACCCTGAGTCTGTCTCACTTGCATTTCATGACGGCCTCGAGACCGCAGAATACCCGCCAATGAAGCTTGTCTAGCTTCATGCTCTGAGGTACGCGTGTGTATGCCTTCCTTCTACGTAGGCTGATCGAAGCGGTGACACAGAGTCATCTTTCGTGGTATTGGATGCAGGTGCAGGCGAAGTAGGCTTACAAAGCTACTTGAAAACAGTGGGAAATATTATCCAACCTGGTATGCGGTACAGTTGGGGTCTATCGTAGCTGGGATCCCGGATCTTGGTCTTGACCTAGTCGGAGTCAGTGATTCAGGGAGCTCGCTTGGTCTTAGCAGTCTCTCTCTGGGATGCCTTAATGCGAGACTTAAATCGTATCTCTGTCTAGTCTAGAAACACTCGATTCTAAGAATTATCGCGAAAGGAAATTGGCCCTCTTTGTTCTCATATTGTCCAACTCGGGGTGCCTTTAAACCTGCTGAGCATCTATGTTTATATTGGGATAAAATGACCATGTATACAATGGAACGAACCAGGGGCCGATAGCTAAAGCTTTCGACAGGTGAGCTGAAATTGTATTGAGAAAATTGAGCTACGTCCGTACCTTTATACCAGTACTATTCCAACCACACCCCATCGATTGAAACACCAAAGATAGACCTCACTCGTCTTAGACTAGAAGAATGTTCCGTGACATGTGCTGTTACCATCCCGAGGCAAATACCAGAAGCTCATGAAACAATGCACATATCCGTTCCAAGAGGGGCTTCAGCCTTGGGCTTCACCCACAATAGCTTGTAGTCTAGATCAGACCAGCCTTGCTCGACCGCTATCCGTCTTTCCTCGCCCTCCCGTAGAAGTTGCGTCATCTGGCAGGAGAAAGGGTTGTGGTACGTATCTGTAGCGTTGCCGCAGCACCACCTCTCTACTTGCTGGGTTGGATGGACTTTTGCCAGGTGGTACTGCGCGCATTCGAGCATGTTCTCCCAGTCTGAGCTGAGGAGCCGCGGCTCCCACTCTGCCTGGAAGACGTTCAGCTGAGAGGGCACGACCAGGCTCTTCCAGCAATGAAAGCACGAGTAACGGGCCACCTTGACGCCCGGCTCGTATTCATCCTCCTGATTTGATCTGTGCTTCCAGTGTTCCTCGGCACGACCCGGAGTCTCGTCGTATTTGCAGACGGCACAGACGGTCCAGCTCTCCCACCACTGTAGATGCAGGTTGTCGGCAGCAATTCTATGGTTGCATTTGAAGCGAACCTCTCTGTACTTCTTACACACACCGTGCTCTTCTGCGTGAGGTCTCCAGTGGCAGGACATCATCCTTGCGTCGTAGTTATTGTTGTCGCTGTCTTGGTGCTGGGGAGGCCTTCAAACTGACGAGAGCTGCTCACAGTGACAACTCAGTGTTTAGGATCGAAGTAGCGTGTTGACCCCCGAAGTTATGTGGCAATATTCGACGGTTCCAAAGATGACACGGACCCGTCGAGGAGGAAAGTTGCGTTTGTGTCTGAGGCTGAGGTTCTCAATTTCCAGCGGTATCTTGTTTATGTGGCTTCGAGCAACAAAGAAGAGAGAGATATGCTGGTCGAAAATAGCACAGGCCGCTGTCTTTGTCATATCCTATTGACGTGACTGAGCCTCCGATTTGAAAGGCTCGAAAGCATGTAGGATAAAGGGCTCTATATATGTGCGAGGCCGCAGCGGCGAGCCACAGCCTGGTAGACACACAGAAAATATGTATCGGATATAGATTCCACAACGCTGAGGCTGCAGGGTATTGTATAGTAAATGACATACATCATCTCCAATTGAAACAGGCCTTGATTGCTAATGACGCCTTGGTGAATGTCAGGTAGACGCCAGTAATGGCCAACATTGCAAGGATAGTTGCCATGCTGCCACACAACCGTACAGAAGTCGCTAATTCATGGAAACTGTCGACCAAGCCAATCCGGGGGATTTTCTTGGAGAGCGTCATTCCTTCCCCTTCGTTCTCTTGCCGGCTCAAGAACCTGACCTGGCTGGCAAACTGGCGTCTCTCCACCTCGTCGATAGTGTCGTGCATGCGCCAGGCGACCTTATTGTTGATTTTCTCCCACGTGGTGCCTTCGGCGTATCGCCGGGCGTTGTCACTGAAGAGCTTCCGCATGCGCTCGTCCTCGACCAGACGCATCACAGCATCGACGAAGCCCTTGAGATCCCCCGGCGGGACCAGGAATCCGGTCTCTCCGTCCTTCACAGTATCGCTGGGCCCGCCTTCATCACGGGCTACAACCGGCACACCGCTGGCCATGGACTCCAGGACCACCAGACCAAACGTCTCGGTGACCGAGCAGTGGAGGAACAAGTCGGCGGACGCGTATGCCGTGGCGAGATCCTCGCCAACCCGGAACCCGGCAAACACCACCTTGCCCTTTTTCGCGAGCTCGTCGAACTGGGACTTGACTTCGGCTTCCACAGCCGCGTTCCGGTTGCCGCCAACGATGTACAGCCGGAACTGGAGGAACCGCGCTTCCAGCTCCTTGGCCACGGACGCCAGGAAGTCGAACCCCTTCTCGCCGGCCAGCCGGGCAACGCAGATCAGAACGATCTCGCCGTCTGGTGCTATCTCGTCCCTCAGGCTCTCGCTCCGCCGTTTCGGGTGGAACAGCTCCGTGTCCACGCCTCGCTGTACCAGGTCCAGCTTTAGTGGCTGCACTCCTATTCTCTCCAGGTACCTGCGCACGAAGCTACTTGGGAAAAAGACCGTCTTGACGCTGGAGTCCCGGAAAAGAAAGCTCTGAACGTTGTCGAAGAACCAGACCGCAACGTGGCTCAAGGGGGACGGGAACAGGATCTCGGCGTAAGCCGATAGATCCGTCTGGTAGTTGCAAATCACCGCCACTTGGTCCTTCTCGGGGAGCTGACGCATCTGGAGCATCACCTGGAAACCGAGAGACGCAGGAGAGGCCAGATATATCAGGTCCGGCGGGCCTCCGAAGGTGCGGCGATAGAGCGTAGACAGCCTGACTGGGTAGACTATCGAGAGCTCAGGGTTGAAGGGGAGAGGATAGCCTCGTATGCGGACATCGGGTCCGGACGAGGCCGTCGACGCCGGCTTGGCAAGTCCGAGAGAAGTGGAGGTGTCATGCTTGCTGTGGCTGTCTGGTGCCACGACGGCGACGACGGCTCCGTGTGTACGCAGGTGATTCACCAGCATGGTTGTTGTGCGAGAAACACCGTTGACTTGCCCGAAGGACTCGGTACATAGCAGAATACGCTTTCCACGGAGGGCATCCGGAAAGACAGAGAGGTCGTGGTCGCCATTGTCTGGCATGGCTGCGGGAGGCGCCGTCGCTGCCTGGGTGAGTCCTTCACAGGGTCTCTTGGCCGATAAGCAAGTAGCGGCCAGTAGCCGGCTGATGGAGAGATGCTGATGCAAGGATTATGGAACGCAGGATGGTATATGGCAGGCAAACTTGAAATAACTCGATGATCGCAGCAAGCTTTTCCTCGTCTCCGTGTCGGGACGGATTCACCTTGGCAGCTTGACAGGCGAGCCTCGAGTAGATAGACCAAAGATAAGACGGAGGACAAGAAACGAGTACCATAGCAGTATGGACTGTGGTCAGTAAATGGCGGGGTGCATGACTGGCAGAGCATATGACGTCGTCGCCAACTCCCGTCTCGGCCACGATAGATAAGCCTTCTACCGGGTGATAAGGTCCCTCGACCTAATTTACCATGCTCACCGTATCAGAAGACCGTGGCAACTTTTCGAGCGGCGCGTTATCCATTCCATACAGACCAACATTTTATGGCAGCTTGGCGGCGTGATGCAGGGCATGTGGTTGGGGACTTGATGGAGTTTCAAGAGAGCACGTTGGAAACCTTATCGCGCGAGAGGTCGACAGCTCGCAGGGATCCGCAGACCGCTTGACCAATGAAATGCGCATATCTTTCCACACTTTCGTGCGCTCCAATTGAATCGCTCGGTTGCTCGCCCGGGCGACTGAAGCTAATGCAAGTGTTTGTCTTAGCGAGGCCGTCATGGTGAAGACTGAACATCGGGATTCTGTCGTGGACAACGTTTGCGCCAGGCCTTGTTGTCTTACCTCTTTACCATGTATCGCCGAGCATAATGGCGACCATGACACGGGACGCAGAGTTGCTTCACGTCTGCGTCAGCTTCGACGAAGCCAAGAACAGCTGACGTCGAGATATCACGATGTTTTGCGCCTGTATTTTGGCAGGAGGAATGGTGAGGTACCTTGCCTGTAAGGCAACTGACTTGCTCCGCCAAGTAAGCATATCTTTCATCCCACACTTTCTAACACTAGCTGTATTAGGACCGAGGCTTGATACTACAGGTCTTCTGGATCGGCAACGTGCATGCGCAGCATGGCGCTCACCACTTGCGTCCAGGTCATGGTTCGCTGCACGTGTGTATCCCAGGAGTTTCGGTCTTCCAAGGTCCACCAGAGAATCAACGAGACAGACATCGGCTCAGCGAGTGCTTGAGTACGTCCACCTGAGTTCAAGCCAAGGTAGTTGGCAGTGATCACTCGTCTGAGAGGCAAGTGTTACCAGTACACAACAGAGAGAGACCGAGGTACCTCGTTCCGGCCAGGGACCAGGTCCAACTCTGTCGAAGTATCACCATCCCGTCAAGCTTTTCATCCTTGCTCCCCACCCCTCCAAGACTCGCCCATTATGAACCTTTCCTTCGTCGCATGTGCTCCTGACGTCAAGCTAGTCACACCTCTCCTCTTCATGGTGTGTCCCTCCGCGGTTACTTTTCTCCCTTCTCCCATCGGATAATGTCGGACTATGCGACTTACCCTCACCCTCGCCAAGTTAAGTGTTATCAGCCAAGGACACGGTAACTCTGCGTCTTATCGGCTAACTCTAAGCTGATTTTCTGCCATATATTGTTTACGTTTGGTTTTTCTTTCTTTCACGCACACTCCTCCTGAGAGCTGAGACTTTCTTGTGGTACGATCTCGCTCCAACTCTTGGCAGACCTAGACTGCTTCTCCTTTCGTGTGAATCTCGCGTCTTGAAGAACTCTTGCCACGTCTGAGAATCGATCTGAACGACATCCTCCACAGATATGTCCTCCCTAGGTGGTTCAGTCGCCGAGACAGAAGACCTGAGCTTGAACGATGAGTCCACGGCTCCGACGACGCCAGAGGGGAGCGCCTCTTTCAGTCCAGTTCTCGCGCCCCGTACATCAACGCATGACCTGCTTGGCAGCACCATGACTTTGACTCCGACCTTGCTAAACTCCGCTGTCCGAACGCATCCGGTGCGCAACATCTGCTGCGTTGGCGCGGGCTATGTCGGTGTGTAGCTCTTTGATGTGCATGCGTGATACCTGGCTCATATATATATATTCAGGCGGCCCCACGACATCTGTAATGGCATTCCAGAACCCCCACATCCGGGTGACGGTGGTCGACAAAGACGCGTCGAGGATTCGCAGGTGGAATTCGAAACATCCCCCTATTTACGAGCCTGGCTTGAATGAGGTCTTGCGCATTGCCCGGGACGGATCCCGAGAGTGTGTGTTTCGGAGCGGGCGTGACAGACATGACGATTGTGCCTCGAGTGCAGGCGCCTCGAGCGGTTCTTCCGAGTGCGGTAGCATGTGCGAAGGGCATAGCGAGGACTCAACGACGGTCCCAGCCCGGCAACCAAACCTGTTTTTCACTACCGAGGTCGTCAAGCATATACAGGAAGCGGACATTGTGCTCATCGCAGTGAATACTCCCACAAAGAGTCGAGGAGCTGGTGCAGGATCGGCGACTGACATGACGGCGTTTGAAGCCGTCACAGCTGTCGTGGCTGAGCACGCTCGGCCCGGCGCCATCATAGTCGAGAAGTCGACGGTGCCGTGCAGGACGGCGCAACTAGTTGAGGACATGGTACGTCCACGAATCCTGGCAGAACTTGCAGACTACATGCTCACCGAGTCCAGCTCACACGCTGCCGCCCAGGCGTCCACTTTGACGTGATCAGTAATCCGGAGTTCCTCGCCGCAGGCACAGCCGTCAACGACCTCCTCGCAGCCGATCGGATCCTCATCGGCTCGCGGCCAACCGCCTCCGGCCGCCGTGCTGCAGATACCCTGGCATCGGTGTACGCCAGCTGGGTCCCGCGGTCACGCATCATCACGACGAACGTCTTCAGCTCGGAGCTGGCCAAGCTGGTTGCTAACAGCATGCTAGCGCAGCGCGTGAGCAGTATCAACAGCGTAGCTGCCATCTGCGAGGCGACCGGCGCCGACATCGACGAGATATCGGCTGCCATCGGCGCGGACCCGAGGATCGGAAGCAAGTTCCTCAGAGCCGGGATCGGGTTCGGAGGAAGCTGCTTCAAGAAAGACGTGCTGAGCCTGGTCTACCTCGCCGAGACGCTGAACCTGCCCGAAGTGGCCAACTACTGGCGCTGCGTCGTGAGCATGAACGAGTACATCCGCAACCGATTCGCGGCGCGCGTCGTCAAGTGCCTCAACAACACGCTCAGGGGCAAGAAGCTGACGCTGCTCGGATATGCGTTCAAAAAGGACACCAACGATACCCGAGAATCGGCGACGCTGGAGATAATCCGCACGCTCATGGAGGAGGGACCGCGAGAGATTGCAGTGTTTGACCCTTGCTGCAATCCAGCTACGACCGAGAGGGAAATCGAGCAGCTCCTGGCACCTGCCCATGGCAGCCACGTTCTGAGGAAGAATGGGGGAATCGTGGCGGTCTACGACAACGCATACGCCGCGTGCGATGCGAGTGATGCGGTGCTCATTGCGACGGAGTTTGACGAGTTCAGGTACATCTCGCCAGGCAAGCGAGTCAAGCCATCAGCGGCTTACATGGCACCCCCGGTATTGGACCCGAGACCGTTCGAACGCCTCGAGCCAACTGAGACGGATCTCTTGGCTCTGCACAAATATCTCGCACGCACCGGAGATGCCATCGCCTCCGACGACCCGCTTGGCCGGTTCAACGAGGTGCCGCTGTGCGCTGATGACTGTCCCGACTGTCTTTCGGAGAGGTTGGCCGGTCCCAACACGTCCAAGTATGGTGCGAGCGCTGAGCACCGCGCAAAAGAATACCTGGACTGGGCGAGAATCGGCTACAATATGAGAAACCCCAAGTGGGTGTTTGACGGACGCGGAGTGCTCGACATCCGCGGCATGGAGAGACTGGGTTTTCGGGTCGAGACGACAGGCCGTCAGGCTGAGTTCTGATATTTGGAAGCAAGGAGGACCTTGGGTGTTGGCATATCTTGTGGGAGGTGTCTTGACTTAGCATATGGCCTTACCGAAGCCTCAGTTTTCTTGGGAGACATATATCTGTTGGGTCTCTGGTTCGCATCAGGTTGGAATGCTCTTTGCTGGGAGTCATCCGCATAAGCATGTTGGTTTCGGTTTTCAGACAATACTGTGGCTCATCTTTTTCACTATTTCGTTGTTTACATAATCTTTCGTACACTTCATGTCGCTAGACTTAACTGATGCGATATTTCGACTTAGTATACCCCTGCTGCGAAATTAGTGGTCTAGGTGGTAGTGATATCTCTACAAGTAACCCCCCTGCCTCCGTATTTATGAATATATTCCAAGGCTATTATTGTCGCTGTGCAAAGATATAGTCGTGTTGCCTGATGATGGTCTGATCTTTTGTCTATTCTCTTTGAACATTCTGATCCTGGGCTTGGGATTTGAGTCTATGTACTACCTAGGAGCGTTATCAGCTATGCAGCATAGTTCATTGAGTCCTCCTCCTCGAATGTAACATGGCCGAGACAAATATATGCTACAATTAGGTCAACAATGTGCATAGTCCCTTCATAACAGCTCCCTTTGCACTCCTGAAGACCCGGCCCGTAGCATGCTACCGCCAACCACCAAAGACCTAACCCTCAAAACCTCCCCTACACCCCAATCCGAAAACTCTCCGGCGGCCCCAACTCACTCGCCTTCAACCCCCCAACATCAATCACAAGCTTCGTCAACACCATAGTCGGCTCCAGCAGCCAAAGCCGGATGACATGCGTCCCCGCCCCAAGCTTCCCGATCTTGCTCGTCTTCACCCACGCGTTACTCACGGCCGCCTGCGACCAGCCCGCCGGCTCGCCGCCCGCGTCGCCCAGAGGCGCGGGCTGCACGACGGTCGCAGCCCCGCCGTCGACGGAGAAGGCGTACCGGTTCGGACTGCCCGGGTTGGCGTTCTCGGAGGCGGAGAGGTAGACCGTCAGCGCCGCGCCGGCGGAGGCGGTGTCGGAGAGGGTTAGGAAGGGGTAGACCAGTGCCGGTGCCTGAGTGTCGGGCTGCTGCTGCGAGGGCGTCTGGGGCGGGAGACGCACGCCGGAGTGGGTCCTGCCGTAGTCTGGGATGGAGACGTAGACTGGCGAAGAAGAGGGGGAGAAGTGTGTTGCTTCGATGGATACCACGCCGGTGGACTCGACGTGTCCCACGAAGCCGGGGGGTAGGGAGGGGTTGGACATTGGGACGAGGACTGTCGCGGTTGATGATGGGGCGGTGATTGTGAGGGCGGCGGTGCTGGAGCCGGAGGGGACAGTGGTCCAATCCACGCTTATGATGTGGCGGATGTCGGTTCTGGGTCCGGGAGCGAGGATGGTTTGCTGAGGGTCGGGGACCGAGAGATAGGTCGCGTTGGAGGTGATTTTGTAGGTGAAGGTGCCGTTGTCGCGGGCGAAGACTTCTATCCACGGTTTGAGGTCCGGTGGCATGTAGGGCGAAAGCGTGTTTAGCGTCAGACTTGACGCAGCGGGATAGTACTTGTCGCTGCCTTGGATTGCGACCCCCATGATACCGGCGGCCCCTTGGGTCTGGGAGGAGCTACTGACGCCGCTGACTTTTGGAACGGTGTCGGAGTTGGGCTGCTGCCAGTTATTGTACCCCAGATGCGTCTGGTCCATGAAGTGCTTCCATTTGCCGTTCAGGAGGCTGTCCCATCGGGACTTGAGAGACTTGTCGGCGGCAAAGGCAGACTGGACGTCCTTTGCGAGCTGGTTGACGCTTACACGGTGCTGGGCGACGAACTTGCTTGATAGGGCGGCTTTGGTGTAGATCTCGAAGACGTTCTTGCCGGCTAAGACGGGATGTAGCACGGCTTGGAAGAAAGTCGGTTGAACAGCGGCGGACAGCTTGTCGTATGCGGCCTGTGTGAGGTTCAGGAGATCGGTCCACTCGGCGAAGTTGAGCTCTGCCTCGTCGTAGTTGACGGTGTTGAATGCAAAGGGCGCCATGCTCAGGTCTTCATACTTGCGACGGGCAGTCAGCTTGCCGTATGTGGTCATGATTGACGCAGCTTCCTCAGCTATGTCGTCGCCAAATTGCTGTGCGGACCAGCTCTTGAGCCATGTACCTGTACTGGTCGAGTCCTTGAACCGGTCCATGCTGCGAGCCATAGCCATGAAATGAGCTGTGGGCAGCTCTAGAGCCTTTAGATCTCCAATATTGGCAATCCAGATGTTGCGTACACCGCGATCGTATGCAAGACTCATCTGCTCCCACGTCTTCTGCAGTTGGATCGTGTTGATCCATTTGTAGTTGCGAGGATCGCCCACATAGTCGAAGTGATAATACATCCCGGAACCGCCTCGTCGGTCTGTCTCTTTGCCGATTGGGATGCGGCGGATGTTGCCGCGGTTGTCGTCGCTCCAGAGGAGAGTCACGTCATCGGAGACGTTCATGCCCTTGGCCCAATACCCGGGGACTTCCTTGTACATGACCCACTGCTGCGGGATGTCTGACAGATCTTTGCCCAACACCTCCTTCAGTGTTGCCTGCTGCCAGTGGATAACCTCCTCCAGGGCCTGAGAAGTCAAGGTTGCGGAAGCAGCGTCCCCAGACCCTCTCATGCCGAGCGTGTACATGGTAGCCCAGTTCTTGGCTCTGACAGCGCCATCCTTCATGAACGCCTGGCATCCGGCCTTGTTGCTCTTCCAGTCCCAGCTTCCCTTCAAGAACCTCCCTTGTTCCTTGTCTGCTCTTGCCATGGGCTCGTGATGGCTTGTTCCCATGAAGATGCCCCAGTCGCTGGCAAGGGGTCCGTTCTGCGGGTCGTCGAGGTAGAACATGCTCGACCACATGGCCGGCCACAGATAATTTCCCTTCATGCGTAGAATCAGCTCGAAGATGCGCTTGTAGAAGTCACTGACGAAGGCGCTCCCGTACTGGCTATTCTTGAAGTTGGCGTGGCCCCAGCCCGTCAGTGCGGGATCCTCGTCGTTCAGAAAGATGCCGCGAAATTTGACGCTGGGCGGACCTTCGACATAGGGTGTTCTCTGAGCCCAGACGTATTGTCGCTTCCTTGGCGGCGTGTCTAACCAGTACAGCCAGGGGGAGACGCCGATTTGCTCAGAGACGTCATAGGCGCCAAAGACGGAACCGCGCATGTCACTGCCGACGATGACGAAGATCGAATCCTGGCCCTCCCATGGAGCCGACACTACCTTAGTAGTAAATGTCTCCCATTTGCCGGCAACGGAGCTGACATCCAGTTTCTTGCTAGCGATGAGCCCGTCAATCAAGGTGGACTTGCCGATCGTGCCTACGACGATGACAGGGTTCGACCACTTCTTCGTCGCAGTTGCATTCCAATCCGTAGAAGCGACTGTCGCATTAGCTCCTAACACGCGCCCAAAGTCCGCTGCCAAGTCGCTAGCTACACGTATGACTCCTGGATAATCATTCGGTGCGACGAGAATCTCGGGGGTTACTCCTGGCCCGGCGAGCTGAAGTCCATCGCCGCCATCCTCGGTGAATGTAAATCGCGATAACTGTGCGCTGCCACTGGCAAGAAGCAGAGATGCAACAAACGTAAACAATAGCGCCCACATCATGGTCTGATCATTGCTGGCATCACCATGGAACCGGGTATGAAGTGAGATCGGAGCTTCTTCAATGCGACTAAGGCTCTGGCGTATATATGTACAGAAGTAATCCTAATTTGTACCGGCGGCCGTCATATACTGCAAGGTTTAATCTGACTAGATTAAGTCTTTATTACATCTTTTGTGCCAAGCTAGGTCGCGGATCTTCGGGTAAAGAGTATATACTCTAAGCATAGTAGAGTTGGGCAAGAACTGTTTTACTTCCACAAACGTAATAGCAGAAATCGGTTGTCAATATCGCACCAATAGTATGGCCGGAATGCAACTATTGGAAAATGATGATCTAGACCTAGACCAGTGTAAGTGACAACAAGGAGTGATCTTGAGACTATGTAGCTTGGCCAGTTCTCTCGGATCCATCGATTTATGGCCTTTCTTGGCTTCAAATTTATAGAACATTAAAGTTAGAGGTTCATCTTGCACGGCATAGGCGGAGTTCATGTCTAACATGTTGACTTGTCTTAGATCTAGTTGCAGAGGAGGTAACGTGTGGTGGTGGGTGGATATAGGCAGACTTTGTGTGTCAAGATATTTCCATACCTAACCCGTAAGGGGTTGGGCGCAAAGTTGTGAACCATGGGAAGATCAGAGCCCAGCCGTGAATATTTGGTAAGAAAGGCAATTCCCTCCCTGAGAGTGGTTCTGTGCCGTGAAGTAAGTTGAAGCGGCAGAACTAACATCCGCAATGTCTCAGAGCAGAAGCGCCGGCGGACATAAAAATCAGATCTCGGCCTCAGCTAGGTTGGCGGTGAAACTCGAATCCTTGAACGGGACATTCGCACTCCCAAAATCCGTAGTCGACAGCGCTGTTTGGGCAGCAGAAGTCAGCGACTCCCAAGCGATGAGTGGCTGCGACCCGCCTACAGACGTGTCTGCAATTAGCTGGTGGTCAAGCGGCCAGTAGCTGACATATCCCACGAGGGGCCGCACTCCGCTGAAGGACGGGGCTGTAGTCGTGCTATATCCGCCGTGCTGCGACACGGCTAGCCCGAGTACCGTCGCCGAAGTCGAAGCCGAGGATAACCACACGACAGCGTTCTCCCAATCGTGGCGGTGGCCGAGTCCATCCGATGGCTCGTCCTTGGGCATGTACCAGCTGTACATGATGGCGTACTTGCTGTTGTAGGTCGTGGCGCGGGCATAGACTTGTCCTGTGCTGCTCGAGCAACCGCCATTGCTTGATCCTGATGTTGCGAGCCCGCCGCTAGAGTGAGATTATCAGCTGTTGGTCCATGCCGTCGCGTGACCAAGTCGGAAAACTGACCCAGTATTGCCAGCAGCATCAACTGCTGGAAACGGTACACAGCCGTTGATAACGTGCAGATATGGCTTGTACTTGAGATACAGACTGCCAGCTGTGCCTGATGGGACGGTCTCCGGAAAGCCTACGACGGCATCATGGGCTATTACCGCACGAGGTTCGAGCGGAACGCCGGCTACGAGGCTTGATGCAAGGTAGACAGAAAGAATGAGAAGTGTTCGGGAAGACATATTGCCCGCTCGTGCCTTTACAGCTCAAAGGGGGGTTGCATGTGCTTGAGCACATTGGTGTTGCGCGAAAGGCACTTGCTCTTTATATCGGGTCTGAACATCCTGTGCTCGCGCCATCCCTGGACGCAAGTGATATAGGCGTGCGAGGATCTCAATTCGCGATTGGAGACGCGAAGACACAGCTCGACAATCCCCGAAACCATACAGTAGTATAGAGCTTCCATGGCTATACAAGTAGCATTGCAGGACAATACAGCTTCCAGGGCGTGATATCCTTGCGGTGACGCGTGTCCGCGAGAGCAAATATCATAGGCCGGGCAATATAACTCGATTGATAAGAGAAAGCCCGTCTTCGAGCTGCTAGCGATGTCACGTCGACTTCCACTTCTGGATACAAACTCCGTGATTTTGATGCGGTGCCAGGGTGCCAACCCCGGGATGTGGACAATCTCGCACGTGTGGTGCTCTGGCTTGTGACAAGCGGGAGCCTCATTCGCATTACCGCAGGTTGCTACTCAGAGTTTCTCGGTCAGAACTTGCTAGTGGTCGACGGCAGGGTCAGACACCACGACGACAACGTGAGGTCCCGGTACCTGGGACCGCGACGGAAAGTGGAGTCGTCAATGCTTCGCCAGCTGTGAGCTTGTGTCAATATTCTGCCAGCTGAGAAGGAGTAAGGTGGCGAGTCAGCCACTGTGACAGCACTAAAACGCCACAAACTTCGACGCTAGCTTATCAATCGCAATCAGCAACCGCGGGGCCAATTTTCTTCTGCAGCGCATTCCAAAATTTCCAGGCAAACCTCACGTACCCCACGTCGTTCTTGCCTTATTATCTTCTCGATCATCACCTCCGCTGGTCTTATTCCCCTTTAAAGCCAGCATTGCCTCTCTCCGTCTCGAGCCTGGAGCTGCGAGTCTATTTCTTTAGTCAAAGACCGAACACACACCTCAGTAACGACATCAGTGATACCCCTCGCGACCATGTCGTCCTCCATGGATCTCGACGCTCCGATGCCCATGGCGCCCAATACCGGAGCGCCCGTCACACACGCCACCATCCTCTGCTGCAACTGCGGCGCTCCCATCGACGGGACTACGGCGGTCGGCGCCCTCTGCTACGACTGCGTAAAACTCACAGTGGACATCTCGCAAGGCATCCCTCGCGAGGCCGTCCTCCACTTCTGCAGAGACTGCGAACGGTGGCTGTTGCCGCCTCAGAGCTGGGTCACCGCCCCTCCAGAGTCGAGAGAACTATTAGCCCTCTGCCTGAAGAAGCTGAGAGGTCTGAACAAGGTCCGGATCGTCGACGCCAGCTTCATCTGGACCGAAGCACATTCCAGGAGAATCAAGGTCAAACTCACCATTCAAGACTCCGTGTCTGAGGGTGTCCTGCTGCAGCAGAGTTTCGAAGTCATATACATCGTCGCGTGGCAGCAGTGCCCAGAGTGCGCCAAGTCGTACACGGCCAACGTCTGGAGGGCGTCGGTCCAGGTCCGGCAAAAGGTGCTGCACAAGCGGACGTTCCTGTTCCTCGAGCAGCTCATCCTGAAGCACGGCGCGCACAAGGACACCATCAACATCAAGGAGGCGAAGGACGGCATAGACTTCTTCTTCTCGGAGAGGAATCGAGCCGAGAAATTCGTCGACTTCCTCAACTCGGTCGTGCCGTGCAAGGTCAAGAAGTCACAGGAGCTGATTTCGCAGGATATCCACACGTCCACCAAGTCATACAAGTTCTCCTTCTCCGTCGAGCTCGTGCCCATCTGCAAGGATGATCTGGTGGCGCTCCCCATAAAGCTGGCGAAGCAGATAGGAAACATCTCGCCGCTGGTGCTCTGCCACCGCATCGGCACGTCGGTCAACTTCCTCGACCCCAACACGCTCCAGACCGCCGAGGTCAGCTCGGCGATCTACTGGCGGACGCCCTTCACCTCGCTCATGGAGGCGCCCGACATGGTCGAGTTCATCGTCATGGACATCGAGCCGCTGGGGCCGCAGAAGGGCAAGTGGACGCTCTCGGAGTGCACGGTGGCGCGCGCCTCGGACCTGGGCACCAACGACAAGACGTACTACGCGCGCACCCACCTCGGCGGACTGCTGCACGCCGGCGACTCGGTGATGGGCTACATGATTACGGGCACCAACATCAACAACGAGCTGTACGACGCCATCGAGGAGAGCAGCACGTACGGCAGCACCATCCCGGACGTGATGCTAGTCAAGAAGCACTACCCCAACCGCCGGCGCAACCGCAAGAGGCAGTGGAAGCTCAAGCGCATGGCCAAGGTCGAGGGCGATCTGCTGCCCAAGAAGACGGACCAGGAGAAGATGGACGCCGAGTACGAGATGTTCCTGCGGGACGTGGAGGAGGACGAGGAGCTGCGCGCCGCGCTGGCGCTGTACAAGAACACGAACGCGGCCAAGAAGCGGGCGGCGGCCGACGCGGACGCCATGAGCGTCGCCGAGACGGAGATGACGATGGGCGACGAGGAGGAGGGTCCCAAGGTTAACATGGAGGAGCTGCTGGATGACTTTGACGAGCTCGACATCCAGGACCATCAGGAGTAGTAGTTGTCGTGATCACGAACGAACGGCGTTTTATTTTGGGCTCACTGGGATAGGTAGATAAAAGAGATCATGGTCTCTTACCAAAAAAGTCGCTGGCTTTTATTCTAAATTAAGGTACCCTTACCAAAACTGAGTCTATGGCTGCCAGTTGCGCGTAATCATTCTCATGTGACTCTGTAATCCCGTCCTAAACAAAGCAGGCCATGGTATGAGCAGGAGTCCTCGGAGGCCTTCTCAATGCATCGCGCATATCATGCAGTACCTCCACAAGGTAAGCCACTCCACATACAACCCATCGTCTATAGACCCGATACCTCCAGAGAAAGAAATGTTCCCGCCGTTCTGTCCATCGAACCGTCCATCGAACCGCTAACCGCGCTGGTCGGAGGGCCCCGGCATCCCCATGCTCGGCAAAGGGGAGGTCAGATCGATCGGCGGTCCGTGATCGTACGCGCTCTGCCGAACCGGCGCAATGGCATCAACGCCCGGAATGGGACCGAACAGAGAGTCCGGTATCGACGAGCAAGGCGACGCGAAGTCCATTCCGTCGTCGTAGGGCTGTTGCAGTGCGCCGGCCTGTTCAAAGCTCCGTCCGGGCGAGTTGGGCACGAAGCCGTGAGAGAAGGCCGGCAGGAACGACAGGGAGGGGGCTTGGCTGGGGGACTGACGGTAGTCGGGCGAGGGGCTCATTGGGCCAGAAGGAGTCGGGCTGAGAGACTGGTGGTAGTCGGGCGTGGTGCTCATGTGGCGGCGCGGAGGACCGTTCGGCGCCGGCGAGAGGCTTTGTGCTGGAACGCTGAACGGCGAGGGAGCTAGATGCAGGGAGTGGAAGCTGAGGAGAGAAGCAGCAGGAGAATGCGGCGTTCTCGAGACGGAGATATGGCTACCGTCTTGGTTTGGGAAAGGGGCATGTTGCGGTGATGGACTCTGAAAAGGTGCATCAAATGCTGGAGTGGCAGAGTAGAGAGAGCGAGCACTGGGAGACCCGACCAGAGATGGTGGCAAAGGAGAAGGGCATGCTTCCGGGACTGGAAAGCTCCCGAGATGCGGGCTTGCAGCGAGACTACCGTGAAGCGAGAGATTCGGGTTGAATACCGATGGTCCGCCGGCCATGTAGGGGCTCGCCATCTGCCGACAAGGATCTCCTGATGACTGGTATCCCGCCGCCACGCTCCAATTCATATTAAGGAATGACTCGGCACTGCCCTGTAAGGCCTGAAGTTGCAGAAATGGCTGCGACCAGTGTGACATGTCCGGCTCGATGGTCATGAGCTCGAGATAAGTCGCGTCTCCTCCTCGAAGTCTGAGATCAGCCAGATTAACATGAAGACCAACTGTTCTGATGAGCACGCCGACAGCGAAAGACTTCCAATACATCGAGATCGGCTGTGTACAGTAGCCCCTATCGCCGATGTATCTCATGACGCTGGTGTGTACTTCTACGAAGGGCTCAGTGTCGAGCACACTTCTTCCCTTTGCCTCGATGGCGTTGATGCAGCTGCTGATATAGCCGTTGAGATCGGCAGCGAGAAAGTGGGTGTCTTCCATCAGTCCGAGACCGCGTAGAGCCGCGCTGGGAGGTATGTTATCCAATACTTTGACCAAGAGGTCTAAGGGGATCCGTTTTTTGCCTTTGAAGAGGCCGAGAAGCTCGTCGATGTTCCGTGAGTTCTGCATGTTGAGGCCAGCGTCAACAGGCTGTGCTGCTATATCGCAATCCATATTTGCGGCGTCTTTGGGTTGAGCTTGCTGGGTTACGGCAAGAGACTGGAGATATTCTGGTGTCGTTGAGGCGACCTGCGAGGTCCTGATATATACTCTCTGGCTCGACCTCATTAAGTGAATCATGCCAGCAGGCGAAATGCAAGTCTGTATCAGGCTGTCGTCAGTCATACAGGAGTATGATGGTGAAGAGGCCACGGCAGTGAGTTGGTGTCATGTCAACGATTGGCTGATATTGAACAAATCCAGTGAATTGGTTCCGAGATAACCTACGATTGCACCACCTCAGAAGATGCTGCTGAGCACCCTCTTGACCTGATCGGGTTGAGCGTCGTTTGCACTCTTCTTCTTCGCCAGGGGTATCTGCGCAAACGTCCTCTTCCTCTCCTTGCCCGGGTGATCAGCACCCTTTCCAGCTCCATCCTCCTCCGCAGCCGTGCCTTGTTCCTTCCTCTCCTTCTTCGCAGCATTCTTAGCCTCCATACCGTCGAGCATCTTGGCCCTCTCGACGTTCCTGACAAACTCCTTGTTCTCCTTGGTCGTCTTGCTGATCTCGGCGCGCATCCGACTTGTTCGCTCGGCATTCTCGGCCGCGATCTGCTCTGTCAGGTTGTGCCACTTGAACCCCTTGAGGTACAGCAGGTTCCATATGTCGTCCCTGTAATAGCTCCCCTTCTTGCCGCCGATGGTCTGGGCGTTGAGCAGCTCGCACACGGATTTGGCGTCCTTCTTGCTCACGAACTCGACCCAGCCGTCGACGAAGGAGCGCTTCTTGTTGCCGCCGGCCTTGACTCGGCGGGTGTGGGCGGTGGGGTCTTCGGGGGAGAGGAAGATGCGGTTGATCTTGCCATAGGGCTCGAGCAGGGACCGCAGCTTGGCCGGCTTCATGAAGGGTGGTATGCGCGAGAGGTAGACGACGCCCGACTTCTTGATGGCGGCGTCGGTCGCCACCAGGTTCTTTTTGGTGAGCGGTTTCGAGACGTTGGGTAGATCCGCGTGTTTCCTCGAGTCCTTTGGTTCCTTCTTGGGTGTGTCCTTTGCCTCTGCCCTTTGCTGTCGCCCATCGTCTTGCGCTGCTGCTTCTGGCCGAGACTCGTCGTTTCCTTCGTCACCAGAGCTATCCTCTACGTCGCTGAGTGCTTCGTCATCGCTGCCGTGCTCTACCCTCCGCCGCTTGGCGCTGCGGCCGCCCTTCTGTAGGTCGTCCTCGGAGTCGTAGTCCTGGCCGACATCTTCGTCGCTTTCGTCTGCGTCGAGGAAGTGATTCCTCTTTTCCGGGGCCATGGTTCTTGTTTTATAGCTAGCAATTAAGCGTGAGATTGAACTGAGATAGTGACCTTGGCTGTGGAAAGTGAAGAACCTCGACTATTGGCTGCTTGAAAGAGGTGTCGAACCAGTGTAGGGACAGAGTGATGTTGGTTCTGCCACTGCCAAAATTTTGCGGGCCGCCTCACCGATGCTCACCGAGCCCCACCATGGAATACCTTACACCTTATCGATACATTAGACTCAGGAGGACAGTGAAGTTCACTGTGACAGAAGCTTCAATTAATTGATACAACATGAATATATGATAGCCAAGAGGGTGTATCTCCCTGTTTGACACCCACACTTAATTTGATGGCCAACATGTAGGCCTACTGGAGTGGTTTGTCAACAGCAACACAGTACGTGAATGGCTATGCTAGAGCCTTATCTTATCAGCGCCGAGGTCGGTGAGAGGGGCAAATACATAGCGAGAGCAGTGACGAGGGGGTGGATGTTGAGGCACCTGTGATCATCGAGCTGCACTTCTCGAGTGTCAACTTTTCTCCAGGTAAACTTTCATCTGTTCGCTACTGTGGTAGGTATACTTCAACTTAAACGCGCTGCTCACGCCTCTTTCTCTATCGGAAACAGCGCAATAAAACAAGCGACTCACCCAACCCGGTGCACGTGCAACATCGCCACCATGTCAGTGGAAGTCATTACGACCATCTCCCCAACCACCAATGAGGCTGTGGTGACCCGAAACGGCGTCTCAGCTGAGGAGCTCGATCTCTTGCCTCACACAGCCACGCGAGCCTTCCAAGCATGGAGGCAAACGGCGCTCGCTGACCGCCAGATCATCATCAAGAAGGCGCTGGCGCGTCTCTCGGAAAAGGCTGATGAGCTGGCCCAGGGCTTGACCAAGGAGATGGGCAGACCCATCAGCTACACCCCAAGTGAGATCTCAACCGCTGTCAAGCGCGGCGAGTATCTACTCAAGATCAGCGACGAGGCCCTGAAGGACACCGACGGCGAGCCAGAGAAGGGCTTCAAGAGGTTCATCCGGAAGGTCGCGGTCGGGCCCGTGCTCATCATCTTCGCCTGGAATGTAAGCCGCACTCTCTGTGCACAGATTCATTTTCTTGCATGTATGTACGCTAATGTGCCGGTAGTACCCTTACCTCATCCTCGTCAACAGCCTCATACCAGCCCTCCTGGCAGGCAACTCGGTCATTCTCAAGCCGTCGCCTCAGACGCCGACAGTGGTCGAAGAGGTGGCCAAGGTGTTTGAGGAGGCCGGCTTGCCCTCCGGCGTGATCCAGTACTTCCACTCGGGCTCGCCTACCATTATCGAGACGATCGTGCGTGATCCTCGCATCGCCCTCGTCTGTTTCACAGGCTCTGTGGCTGGCGGTCTAGCCGTGCAGAAGGCCGCTTCAGACCGGATCGTCAACGTCGGGCTGGAGCTCGGCGGCAAGGATCCTGCTTACATACGGCCGGATGTGGACGTCGCGTGGGCGGCAGCCGAGGTGGTTGACGGCGCCGTGTTCAACTCGGGCCAGAGCTGCTGCTCCATCGAAAGGGTATACGTCCACGAGAGCATCCACGACGACTTTATCAGCAAAGTCCAAGACGTGTTGAAAGGCTACAGACTCGGCGATCCGTCCAGCAAGGACACGCACGTCGGCCCTGTCATCTCCAAGAGGTCGAAGGACGCGATTGAGGCGCAGATCAAGGACGCGCTGCAAAAGGGCGCCAAGGACGAGACGCCGGAGAACGAATCGTTCAAGAACCCTTCGCCACAGTCAGGCAACTGGGTTGCTCCGACGCTCTTGACCAACGTCAATCACGACATGACGATCATGAAGGACGAGACGTTCGGCCCCGTCATCCCTGTGATGAAGGTATCCAGTGACGATGAGGCGGTCCGCTTAATGAACGATAGTGAGTTCGGCCTCACGGCAAGCATCTGGTCCAAGGACACCGGCAGGGCGTACGAGCTCTGCGAACAGGTCGAAGCCGGGACGGTTTTTGTCAATCGCTGCGATTTCCCCAGCCCGGTAAGTCACGCTCATTTCCACGTTTACGCGTTGCCATCCCTTAAAATTGAGGCGGAGAGGCTGACGCGCTTTACAGGATCTTGCTTGGACTGGCTGGAAGAACTCCGGAAAGGGCCAAACGCTCAGCAAGTACGGATTTGACCAGTTCGTCAAGCTGAAGAGCTATCATCTCAAGGATTACCCCAAATAAAGAAAGGGATTAGTGCTTTGTAATTAGCCCAGTGATGATGATCCTCGTCTATTTTTCTTCATCGAAGGGATATGCATTGGCGGCGGTGGAGCTGCTACTTGGCGTTATCAGACTTATAAGACATGGCTTACACAGCAACCAATAGTACCACTACTGCAGCCTACTGTACCTCTACTATGCAGTACTGTACGTTGCTGGCAAGATCCGAGTCCTTTGCAACACGCGCCAAATTTCTCATGGTGGTGGCCGTCGTGCTGCAATTGTTGGACGGAACGAAATATCCGGTATACCGCGTCCTACAATACTCAATTGTGTCTCGTCCGGGGAACCAGCCTGCCAGCCTTTGATTGGGACAGCATTCCAGCTTGCACTCCCTGAGACCTTCTCGGAACATCCCTTCCAACCATATTCGCTCACTAGCAGCGCCATTCCAGCCAGCACAGGGTCAACCAAGACTGGCTCCCGAAAATGTGAATCAAGTCATCTCGCATCATTGTCGCCCTGCCCACGCGGCGGATATGCTCTCGACAGTCCGGAGTAAGGCTCTGTTTTCTTATAGCACTATATCTTCTTCTATGGCCTTCCTTCCTTCCTGGAGTCTGATATCCAGAAGACAATACGTACTATCCAATCCGTTCTTTCACAGTACCACACTCCTTTTTGGGTACTCTGTCCTGTCTCTTCCACTCTTCCCCTTACTCTACCACCTCGAGGTGTCGATCCGTGACACGAACACCGCCAAGTCAGCCACACACAAAGCTGCGATCCGAGACGACGTTACACGCCTCTCATCGATCTCTGATGGGCCGTTTTGGTTGCCCGCGCCACTCCTTCTAGTATCCCGCGTCTGTGCCTTTTCTCGCCGTCCTTTCCGCTCTTTTGGCTCTGTGTTTCCAGCGTCATCTTCGTTCCACGGCATAATCAGGCGAGCTTAATCATCTCGAACCTGGCGGAACAGTCCATTCATTTTCTGTCGACATCAAGCCTCTCCCGAACTTCCTGGATCTCGTTGGTTTTTCCGCTACCCATCGAGTGGGCTCTCCAGCACGCTTTCATCGATATCGAACTACCGACAACACCATGCCTGTCTGCTTGGACTTCCGGAGGATTCGAAGCCGTCTCCAGGACATGGTCAGCTTCCGTCGGGAGAAGAAGCGTACGCTGAAAATTGTACGCACTGACAAGTTTCCGATATCTTCGGCCGCCTGTGTCACCTGTCCAGGTAACTAACGTTGCTCGCTTGGTATAGTCCGCGCCGTATAACTTCAAGAAAGAAGGCACATATATCCCAGGCATCACCGAGAGCGAGTAAGTGGACCTGCTTTCTGATCACCAGGTATCCAGACGCTAACAGACGTCCCCCAGAATCTCTGTGCTGCGGGAGAAGGCTGCAGCCAGCTGCATCGGCATCCGCCATGACCACGACCCTACGGCTCTCGGTCCTCTCCGGATACCCTCGCCGGCAAACATGAGGAGCGGCTCTCAGATGGTGGGATCCGGCATCTCACCACTGTCCAGTACTGCTGGCAGCACCTGGTGAACGCGGATGGGGAATCCCGGAAGCGGTCGACATTGGCGATGGATCTGCAAGGCAGGTTGGTGACGGATGACGCGAAGAAGCGCGAGAAATGCGAGAACCACCGCCGTAAGACGGGGGAGATTGAACAAAACCGACAGAAAGATTGACTCGGATGGGTCGCGTCGACGAGACGAGCGATGGCGATGAGAGCGTGCCGATGGTACGGCATAGACCTAATAACAATAAGGTATCTTCTACATCGAGGCACAGATTAGCATAGACTGCACACAAGCTTCAAGCCCCTATAGTTAGACACTCACATTCGAGATTAGCTCGCAAGACTGAGAACGGACACACACGCAGGACCGTATTACAAAAGGAACCAACAAAAAACAGTTAATACCCCCTATTACCAGAAAATATTCTCCTTTTTATTTTGCTATCATCTCTGCATCTAAGACTTTTTCACCCACCCCTGGTAATCCTCCACCTTCTCCATCCTCACCCCTTCCATCTCCCCCTTAACCCCAAGCAGGCTGACCCTTGAGCCCTTCTCCTTACTCCACCCCGCCAGGAACGCCTCCAATCTCTCTGCCGTCGCCTCGTCGTCCTTCACCAATAGCGCAACAGCATCAAACCCTCCCGCACCGGGCACAACCCCGCCGTACACCCCTTCCACCCCTTCCAGCGCGTCGAGCAGCTCCGTCTGACTCTCAGGCTCGATCGGCACCCCGCTCTCCGCGCCCATCTTGCGAATCAGCTCCCTGACCGCCCTCACAGCCGCACGGATCTCCCCCGTCCTCCCCGCCCTCAACACCTCCGCCAGCGCCTCGTTCCGCACCTGCAGCTCGTCCCACAGCTCCTTCGCGTCCCTTTCCTTCTCCGCCCTCCACTTGAGCACGCTCTTCACCATCCCGACCGTCTGGCTGCCACAATCAACATCGCACATCCGCACCGCCACGCCCGGCGGCAAGCCGACCCCATCCTTCCTGATCTCGGTATCCCACTTCTCCCCCTCCTCATCCCGCACCAGCGCCTCCAGCCTTGCCCCGAACCCGCGGGACCCCACGTCCCCCAGCCCCGCGAGCACGGACGGCGAGAAGCGCCGGTACAGACAGCTCCCCCACACGGCGGCGGCGACGTCGAAGCCGCTCCCCACCTTCCCCTGGGCGGCGCAGTGGGCCGCCTGGGCGAGGTTGTGCAGCGCCGCTTTCCCGGAGGCGGTGGACAGGTCGAAGGCCTCCAGGGGAAGGTAGTGGGACAGCAGGCTCGCGGTCAGGGCCGTGACGAGGGCGGCTGAGGAGCCGAGGCCGGTCTTGTGGGCTTTGGTTAGGGGCACGGGGAAGGAGGCGAAGCGGTGGTGGTGTGGGGGGGTTGGGGATGATGGGGACTGGGCAGGGGGGACGGGGGTGGTGCTGGTGCTGGGGTCGGCGGCAGCGGGCGCGGAGTAGTAGTCGTTGTCGGCGAGGATGAGGACGCGGGCCGGCTTGATGCTGTGCGAGGGCCGGCGGTGGGCGGAGGAGGCGCGGAAGACGTAGGAGAGGACGTAGGACAGGGCTGTCTCCACGAAGGGGTTGGGGTTGATGTGTGAGCCGCTGCTTGGGGGTTAGCATGTACTTGATATCAGGTGTCCTTGGCATGTGTTATAGGCTTCGTGGTAAGAGGAAGAAAAGAAGGAACGTAGAGATAAAGTCGGGTAAGACTGGATGACTTGTCCAAATCATGATATGTCCATGTATATGAGATTGGCGATGAGACGTGTGAGTCCCACGGACTCCTTAGAAGCTCATATGAGCATAGCATCTCATGGGGGCCAACACAGTGAAGTATCCCCTACCCCCTTAAACAAGTGCTCGAAGATGTGACTACCTGTGAAAGATAACTCACATCTGCAACTGCGTGACCTTGATGCCGCCGTCACCCTCGGCGAGACGGTAACCGTAGCGCCATTGAGCCTCGAGAAACTGCGGGCTCTCCACCACAATCTCAGACAGTTGGACGCCGGGACTCGTTTTGATCTCCTGTGCTATGACATTGATGCGCGCACTGAGGCCGAACACCAGGCCCGTGTAAGCCCGGTCGAGCACCAGGTACCCGCCGGCCAGGAGGACCTTGCCGGGAGCCGAGACGGCAGTGGTCGGGTTCGGCGAGCTGAGCATCGTTTCCTTCCGGCGCCTTCCCTGTTCGAGTTTCTCCACTTCCGAGTTTGCTGCTACAAGATAGGAGTTTGAGAATGGAGGTGTGAGAGATGGAGATACCCGACCTATAAGGTGTACGAGCTGCAGCGCAAAGGTGACACGACGGATTCAATGTCTTCGGACGAAAAGATTAGACTAATAGTGCGATAGACAGAACGATGCATGCAGAATTGGGGTTGATGTGCGCTCTCTTCTCTCCTGATCGTCAGGGACAAAGGAGCAATTTCATTTCATCAGGTCCAGTTTGGAGGCGGGGGAGGGGACAATGCGGGGCATGATCCGGAAGAGAGGATTGGTAGATCTCGACTTGTCATTATTGCCATCGAGTACGACAGCCCAATGATGGCCCTGTGATCTAAGATCATCTCGAAGCTTCGACTCAAGGTTTGAGGCTCCTAATGTGAGCTGATATCATGTTGATCTCAAGAACAAAACAGATCTTTGATATCCACTCTCCGGTCCAGTGACAACCCGGCAAGCTGGACAGAATGCGAGGTTTAACCATGTACTGCGTGTACCTTGGACATGTGCAGTACAATGCGTAGACGCGGTCCAGTATTGCGTTGACTGGATATGGGAATCCTACTGAGGTCTGTATGAGCGTGCTGAAGACCTCAGTACGGCCTTGTGATTCGTTAATCTCGTCGGGCCAGTCTGGGTCTCCGCAGCGTCTATTATACGCTGGCACTATGGGGATAGTAGCTGTTTGGAGCAATCGCACCGAGAGGACGTAGGTGCCAAACTCGGCACCGGAAGGGAGAGTAGAAGTGAACGACCGTAACTTGCTCCGTGACGCCGTAACGCCGGTATACCCGAGATCGCAGGTCTATGGGCCGAAGTGTCCACGGTGTCCACGGACTGGCGGACTCTTCGGGGACTCAACAGGCCGACTGATGTCGTCAAGGGTAAGCCGGACAGAAACAAGACCCGCCGCCGGCTGCTGCTGCAGGACTGGCTGCCGGCATTTTGGTTCGCATTGACGCATTTGCTCTTGCGAATGTCCGTCCTGTCTCCACATCATGATATTGAGCCAGAAAATGAGGCACAAAGTCACAATGGGCAATCGCCCCGTCGTGGCTCGGAGCTCGAGGACTGGAGGTGGTCCGAGTCATTGAAGTTCACATGGCACTGCAAAAAAGGCAGGCCGTCGCCCGCGCGATCCCACTATTTCCAGGCCAGCTGCCCTAACGCCGTCCCGGCTTCTTCCTCGCCTGCAGAATCTGGAAACCGGTACGGCGATTTGACCAATCAGAGCGCACGTTAACCCTCCATCCTGTTCCTTCCTTCGCTCTCGCTTTCCGTTCCTTCCTCGAAGACAAGGCAGGGGGAGACGCGTCCGAGGCTGCCGGAAAGTCTCATTCGTCATCCATTTTAGGAGCCTGGCGAATTTTGGGGGCTCAACCTGGGGGCACAGGGGCAGCGGAAAACGATGGCTTTCATGAAGCCGAATCGTGAAACTCCTCCGCACACCTTCACTGCCTGCACCCAGTGCTGTTCTGGGAGTACCGCAGTACCATGTGTGCATATCTGGCATCAAGGAAGGAGCCACCCACTACCACACAGTACGACGCGTACACTACTGCTTTACTGCGTAGTACAGGTATGGTAGATCCATGGCTTTTGCCTCGAGGTTTCCTTTCCTCGATAAGGTACCTATCCTCGTCGTACTGTGTACACTCGCAGATGCCATCTGTCCTGAAGGTGGTGTACGTACCACAGTACTCTGTAAGGTACCTCTGTGATTGTGTACCTCTGTGATTGTGGGGGGGTGTTGCCTTCGAGATATATCTTCCTGCCTCAGTTTGTTGTTCTTCTCCGCCGACTGACCTCACATTCTCAAACACCTTGTAAACCCTCTCCCATGGTATGGGAATCAATCCTCAGGCCTCCTTTGCTGCGATTGCGAACCCATATCTCCAACAAGAGCACATCTCTCTGTTGTTTGCCCATCTGACGGTACCTGAGACCTCGAAACCTCCACTGTGAGCTGAACTGTGGGGTACAAGGGCGGCCTTGACTCACAGGCACGGCTTCAGGTAATATCTAGCACACGACCTAGCGGGAAGCCTCCCGAGTCCACCCATCCGTCGTCATCCGAATTTTTTTCATTTCGATTTGGAAGCACTGCCATTTTGCGCCGAGGGGCCCTCCTTTCTCGAATCTCAATCGCGAATTCGAGCTTCGACAAATACGCCTCAGCTTCTCCTCAGCTTCACACCCATTTCCCTCCCCTTCCTCTCTTTTCTTCGCTTCAGTCTCCCATTCGCTTTACCGCGCCTCCAAATAATACATTATTTTCTTCAAAATAGCGCGTTTGTTTGACGGCTTCGGTGTCGTCAAATGAACCTGCAGTTGCGCATTTTGTTATCTTCCCATGTAAGTTTGGTCGCATTTTGTTCCGCCTTCCGTCCGGTTGTTTTCTCGAGAGCTCGGTCGAGCTCGGCTGAGCCGAAAAGTTGTCGATGCAGCTTTTGCAAGTTGCCATGTACGCGTGCACATGCAGTACTGACATATTCATTCTCACTCTCACAGTCACCCTCCCCTCCTTAGGTGGTCAATCAACTAAATGCCCACCGTTTACTCCTCCGTCTTCCAGAACTTCATCCGCCAGGGATTCTCGAAATCTTTCACCCACGGCTACGCGCAATCTGTCGTAGCTGCCGCGCATCCCCATGTTCTAAACTCCCAAAATCGCCCGACCTTTGGCCGGCGTAACAGCCAGCGGGTTGGGCGGCTCCAGGTCGGCCTCAATGGTCTCAATGCGGCCTTCCACACCACCGCTCAGTCCTCCCTTCCGTCCCTGGACCGTCGCCACGACAAGATCCCCAGTCACCTCGACGAGAGGATCGCCGTACACGGAGGTCTAGATGCCTACTTCGAGCACCTCCAGAAAAAGGAGCGTACCGAGGAGGAAGAGAAGGACTGGGTCCAGTTCCAGTTCCAGAAGCGGCTGGAATGGAAGCCCAAGCCGGCCGCCATATTGCTTGGTGGCGAGCACAGGACGTACGCTGCCGAAGGCCAGGAATTAGGTCAGGATGGGTCCGCGCCGGCCTTGTCCGCCGAAGAAGCGGCAGCTCTGGCACATATCGACGCCGCACTCGAGAAGGAGATCGAAGCACGGAATCAGCTTGCCGCTCTGGAAGAGGAGTCACAATCGCTGGCTACGCCCAACGCTTCACCGGCCGATGAACTCCGTACACGTACGGCTTCACCAGTCTCACGAATCCGAACACCTGGAAGCGTTGCGCGGACCGCGACGCCGCCCGTCGACCCTCAATCGCAGACATATGCCGACCACCTCACAAAGCTCTCCGAGGCCTCGAGATATGCCGAGATTCCCGCCGTCTTCGAGGCCATGCTCGTGGCTGGTGTTAAGCCCATCGCCACGGCCTACAACGCATTGCTGGTCGCCGCAACCCAGCTGCCTGCCGAGAAGAGCGATGTCGTAACCAAGGCGCTGGACGTCTATTCCGACATGCTCCGACGCAGGGTGTCACCGGACAGTGTTACCTATGACATTTTGGTCGGTCTCCTCGCCTCGCGGTCTCTCGAAGCGGCCACCCTAAAGAAGGACCTCGAGAACAAGCGCCTGCGCTTCGGCGGCATGGAAGAGCCTGGGAAGTTTATGCTCGTCTCTCATGAACTGGAGCACGCGATTCTCTCAGAAGACGACCGACTGGATCATGCCATCCAGCTGTTCCAGTCATCCGTCACCCACCACAAGGCGGCCTACTCTCCCGAGACGTATCACCAGCTGATTTCGGCCTGCGCCCTGGCAGGGCGAGTTGGCGAGATGCTCCATCTTTTCGAGCACATGGAGGCGAACCGCACCGTTCCTTTCGCCGCCACTTTCCCTGCCATGATCACAGCATTTGCGAGCTCTGGCGATCTCATCAGCGCCGTCGAGTGCTACAACGAGTACCGGAGTCTTGCCATTGCTCACGACGGTGGCGAGAAGACGCTGCACGATCGTCTAGATGCTCATGTGTATGCATCTGTCATCAATGCCTATGTCATCTCAGACAAAATCGACGGAGCTATGAAGTTTTACAAGAAGGTTGTGCAAGAGGACGGGGCGCACGGTGCCGAGATCAAAGACGCTCTCGTTAGTCACGGCTTTGTGGATGGCCTGATTCATCGTGGAATCTACGAGGAAGCACTCCGTTGGGCGCAGGGCATCGAATCACCACTTCGGGCACGCGCCATGAGCGACATTGCAACTTCGGCTGCTGACCATGGCGACCGCCCAACTGCAATGGCTGCTTTCGCAAACATCTCGGCCTCGCATGAAGCTGTAACTCCCGCGATAGCTCTTCTTGCAATGAGTGTGCGTGAGGGCGATGTGGCAGCCGCCACGCGGTACTGGCATGTTTTATCCAACCCAGCAGTAGAGGCAACGGAATCCTTTATCGAGCCTACGGCCATGTACGCGGTCGCGTTGATCGGCTCTGGCCAGATCGCCGAGGGACTTACCCAGTCCGAGGCTATGTTCGAGCGCATTCGTGCTACTGCCGCTCATCGCAACATTCAAGTCGCCGACGAGATCGAGGAAGCTTCGGAGTTCATTTCGCAGTACATGTTGTCGCGGAACCTCGCCGATCCCAGGGACTCGTCGATTGCCTCTCCAGTATCATACGCACCGCCTCAGACTTTCACAGCTACTCCTTATCCGCCAACGCCCGCCGTACCCAGCTTCGAGGACACGTTCGACCCTTATGCACAGACAACGGATTTCAAGGGCTCTTCGCTCATATCCGACGAGCTGGAAGGCTCTCATGGCCGCAGGGGTCCCCGCTTGAACGATGCCCTTGCTCGATTCCGTAACATGCGCCGTGCTGGCAGACACCCACGCTACATCACGTACGCCAAGCTCATCTCCGCCGCCGCTCGCGACGGCAAGATGGACCTGTGCCGTGAAATCTTGGAAATGGCCCGCGCCGACGTTCCTCTGCTGCCGCACTATGCCGTCGTTCGGTACGGCTGGACATCGATCTTGGACGCCATGGTCGGCGCTTGTCTCACGCTCGGCAACCGCAACATGGCCGAGCAGTATCACCGAGAGCTCCTTGCCATGGGCGCCACGCCCTCTGCAAACACGTTTGGTCTGTACATCACCACCTTGAAGGAGTCTACCAAGACCTTTGACGAGGCGTCGGAGGCCGTCAGGATCTTCCACCGCGCCAAGGCCGAGGGTGTCGAGCCGAGTTCATTCTTGTACAATGCTCTGATTGGCAAGCTTGGCAAGGCCCGCCGTATCGACGACTGTCTCTTCTTCTTTGCTGAAATGCGCGCTCTGAACATCAAGCCCACTTCTGTCACTTATGGGACCATTGTCAACGCCTTGTGCCGTGTCAGCGACGAGAAATTCGCCGAGGAGCTGTTCGACGAGATGGAGGCCATGCCCAACTACAAGGCTCGACCTGCTCCGTACAACAGCATGATGCAGTTCTTCCTGACCACGAAGCGCGACAAGTCCAAGGTCCTGGCCTACTACGAGCGCATGAAGGCGCGGAGCATCGCGCCCACTGCGCATACCTACAAGCTCCTGGTCGACACGCACGCCACCCTCGAGCCCATCAACATGACTGCTGCCGAAGCCGTGCTGGACATGATCCGCGCATCGGGACAACAGCCGGAGCCCGTGCACTACGCCTCGCTGATCCACGCTCGCGGCTGTGTCATGCACGACATGGCCGGTGCTCGTCGCATCTTCGACTCTGTGCTGAAGGACCCCTCCATCCACCTCAACGCGGCCATCTTCCAGGCGCTGTTCGAGGCCATGGTAGCCAACCACCTGGTCGCCGACACGGAGGCCGTGCTCAAGCAGATGCGCGGTCGGGGTATCGACCTGACGCCGTACATCGCGAACACGCTCATCCACGGCTGGGCGGCCGAGCACAACATCTCCAAGGCCCAGGAGATCTACTCCTCGGTCGGCCGCGACCGGCGCGAGCCCAGCACCTACGAGGCCATGACCCGCGCGTTCCTCTCGGTCGAGGACCGCAAGGGCGCCGAGGGCGTCGTCACCGAGATGCTGAGCCGCGGATATCCGAGTGCTGTCGTCAACAAGGTGTTGGAGTTGCTCGGAGGCGGCAGCCACGCTGCCGAAGAGGGGGCCGGCAGCAGTGCCTAGAGGGCTCGCCGCCGCCACTACTTCACCCGCTATCGCACTCGCTTCTGCGGGAAGCCTGCGATACGGGCCTAAGGTCTTTGCGTCGAACACACGGATTTTTGCAGCAGCATCATCACAAATTTTTCCTTTGTCTCGCCTCGCATCAGGCATGTTTTGATACCCAGTGTGCGATGATGGAGAAGGCGGGAGCGGAGCGTTCTGGGTGTTGAAAGATATGCTACGGAGGCGAAAATCCGTAAGGGGAGGGAGTAACATGGGGTTGGCAGGCGTTTTCCTATGTCTTTTTTTTCTAAGTCTCTTCGATCTTTCCAAAGCGCAAGGCGTTATAACGGACGGGCGAACAAACCGGGGCCCCAGATGAGCGGCTCGGTTGGGCAACAGTGGATGGGTTGGTTCCCCCTTGTCTTTGCTTTTTCTCTCTATTAAAAAAGGACGAGGATGGTTCTGTGAACTAAAGGGACTCAGTCGGAATGGGTGGTAATGGGAATCGATCGGACTACGGCACACATCTCACTGTTGCTTTGCCCGCGGCATTAGACAAATCTCCACTCGGCATATACAATCCGAAAAATCTTAACAACTACTAGAAGGGATGGGACTGGGATCGCATTTGCGAGAGGTCGGGGATAATGGATGGTTGTGCATGGCATCTCTGGGTTTCGGGGAGAGAAGAGAGGTGCCCGAGTCTTTGAACTCTGGTGGTTTATCTGCGATCCTAGTGTTTCGTCGCTTGTGTACTATAGTAGATTCGAACATGAAGAGATATCATGCTTGACTGCGTTTCCGACGTTGAACTCCAGCGTGACCATATGATTATGTGATGATGTTCCCATTCAAAGGGACAAGTGACTTTTATATATACCTCTTCCCGAACGCCAGCCTATGCCACGCTATCTATACCTTGCTCCTCTAGCTTGCCGACGCATCCATCTATCCAATATTGAACTCACTGGCCCCAGCCTTGGCCAAGGCAAACATCTTAGCCTTCATCCTTCTCCTCGCCTCCTCGTCCACCTCGCCACCGTCAGCATCATCCTCCCTGCTGGACGAGGCAGCCTTCCTCTTCTGCCCCTGTCCAGCAGCAGCAAATTTGCTCGCACCACCACCATTCGCAGGCCTCTTCCGCCCCACGACACCACCACCGATGCCGCCGGGAGCCTCGCGCAGCCCGAAGCTCTTGGCCATGTGGCCCAGGTGCAGCTGGCCCTTGTCGAAGTACCCCCGCTCGTCTTTGACGTGCGTGGCGTACGCGCGCACGTGCGACTTGAACGCCTGCCGCGCGGCGTCGAGGAGCGGGTCGTCCCTGACCGGCGGCGCGTAGCGGCTGCGACCGCCTGCTTTAGCCGGCTCGGCGCCGTCGTCCTGTTTGGCGAGGAGCCGCTGCTCGATGCTGAGCTGCAGTGCCTCGGCGCGGGACATCCAGGTGTTGCGGCGGGTGTCGTCTTCCTTCGTCGTCTCGCCGTCGGGGAGGATGACGGGCGTGGCCAGGCCATTCTGCAGCACGGCGTCGTACAGCTGCGGCTGCGGCACGGAGCTGGCGCCCTGTTTTAGGACTTCGACGTAGCCCTCCTCGCAGCCCGGTTGCAGGAAGATGACGGCCTTTCCGGGCCTGCCGGCGCGGGCCGTGCGCCCCACGCGGTGCACGTGGTCGGCGGCCGCGAAGGCGGGGTCGTACTCGACGACCAGGTCGACGGAGGGGACGTCGAGGCCGCGAGAGGAGATGTCGGTCGTGATCAGCACGGCCGGGTCCTTGCACTGCGTGAAGGAGTTGAGGGTCGCGGTGCGGGAGGCCTGGGGCAAGGAGCCGTGCAGCTTGTGCAGGATGATGGACGGGTTGGCGGGGGAGGTGACGTAGGCGGCCGGCGCGACGGTGTCGTCCGTCGAGGAGGTGTCGGGCGCCGCCTTCTTGGCGGTCCGGCTGACCGGGGCGGAGGCGTTGGCGCCCGTGCCGAAGGAGGGGGGGGAGGAGGAGGAATAGTCCTCCGGGGAGGGGAGGGCGGCAGCGGGAGGGGACGGGTCGGACTTGGGCGGTGGGGACGGGACGGTGGATTTGAGCAGGTCGAAGTGGAAGTTTACGCTGTCGGCGCAGGAGATGAAGATGATGGCCTTCATGACGGAGCCCTTGCGCGCAAAGGTGGACTTGAGCAGGGCGATGAGGGTGACGAGCCGCAGCTTGGCGGGCACGATGAGGTAGGACTGCTTGAGCTGCGAGGGCGCGGCGAAGGCGGACTCGACCATGTTGCCCTCCGCGTCCTTCTCTTCGTCGGTGGTCGTCGCTGTGATGTGCACGGCGTCGGTGAGCGAGATCTCGCCCAGCTTCTGGACGTTCATCTTCATCGTGGCGGAGCAGAGGACGGTGACCCGCCGAGAGGGGAGGACCTTGTCGAGCACGACGCCGTCTTTGGTCTCGTGCTTCAGCGCGTCTTTCCGGATCTCGCCCACGATGGTCTTGAGGTCGTCTTCGAAGCCCATCTCCATCATGCGGTCGCCCTCGTCGAGGACCAGCCAGCGCACGGTGCCGACGTCTAGAACCTTGGTGTTGTCCAGGTGATCCGTCAGGCGGCCAGGCGTGGCGATGAGGATGTTGACGCCCTTTCTCAACCGGGCCTTTTCCGACTTCTTGCTCTCGCCTCCGGTAACCGTCGTGCTGACGATCCACGGCGCGCAGCGGAGCAGCCTCTCCAACACCGCAGCAATCTGCTTGCACAGCTCTCGCGTCGGCGCGAGCACTATCGCAAACAACCCCGAGTCTCTGTGTAATTGCACGCCGGTGCTCGAGCCGTCTTCGTTCTGGCTGAGAGCCGTGATGCGCTGGACGATGGGGAGGAGGTACGCCAGCGTCTTGCCGGAACCCGTCTCGGCCTGCAGGAAGGCGTCGTTGTCCTCCTTCACCAGCTGTGGTATCGTGTTTTTCTGGATAGCTGTGGGGGCTTTCATTTCCATTTTTGTCGACAAGTGCTGCGCTATCCGTCTCGACAGACCGAGCGCGATGAAGTTCTCGGCCTCGCCTGACAGAGGCGCATTTGATGGCTGTGCTTCCTCGGTCTCCTCGGCCGGCTTATCGTCGAAGGTTGTCGTGGGTGTCGGATTCGAGGTGAATAGCTTCGAACTGGTCTGCCCCGACTTGATCTGGGGCCGTGGTTGCTGTGGCCTCGGCGTCGGTTGAGCGTCGCTGTCTGTCCGCGGCCTCTTGGCCGGTCGATCTGCCTCGTCGTCTTCGCCGCCCTCGACCTGGACGCCAACACCTGGTATATATCTGGCTGTCTTCGGCCGGCCAGAGTTGGGTATAGTCGGTATGTTGTTCGAGTCCTTCTTTGCCCGGTCGGTATCCCACTTCTTCACGCTCTTCTGCGCCTTCACGCGGTCCCTCCAGCGGCCGCCCTTGAACTTGACTTGATTGGTGATGGGGGCGTCACCAATCTCGAAGTTCATCAGCATGCCATCGTCCGCCATCGTTGCTGCAGAGCGTCTAAGGGCGTGTGACTGGGTTATACAAGTACTGGCCTTGAGACTTGATAATACGCAGCACAGCACCACAGTCGCTATCAAAATCTCGAAATCTTCGATAGGAAAATAAAGTGGAGACAACGTAAGGCTGGGTGTGCCAAGAGCGGGGTAAGCTATGATTGGTTGGAAACTCTAGGCTAGAACGGTTGACATTCAGCCTTGCTGGCGGGGCACCCCGAAGACCCGAACGGCCGACGACAAGGATGCTGCAGGTCGAAAACGGGCATCCACGGTCCCGTCTTTGCAACCCCGAGACCGACCACCCATCCTTCCCGCGAATCCCTTGCAGCCTTGGTTGCGCGTCGATCAGAACTCAGACCCGCTCCTACGAGTGCGCCGCGGGTGGTGCTAACTGTTAGGTACCTCATAGAGCTGACATGCTGGCAGTTATCATATGATGCTCGCATGTCTTCACCTCTGTTCATGCCAACTTCCCAAGCGGCACGACTCGGAAACAATGGCAATGGCCTGTTGGCGACTCGGCTGATGGGCACTCTGGAACTCCCCCATGCATCGGGCCCGACTTGATATTAACCGACGAGTCGGCACCATGTTCTGCCCATGCCCGTTATATTTTATCGGCTTCATCCCATCGGACCTCCAGGAAGTTTATGGTCGTAAGCTGGAAGCTCTATGCTGTTTCAGTGTCTCTTTTATTTAAGTGATATACAACCTGCTTCCCAACCATGTCTCCCCATCCAATACAGCCAGTGCTGCTTCGGTCACGGCTCAGAGCAGGCACCATGACGACTCCGGTAGCGATTGTGGCGGCTGTCGCTGGCATCGGAGCGTATGCTCTGTACGTGAAGAGGAGCTCGGTCAGCGCAGAAGCCGCGAAAGAGCCGTTTGCGAGTTTCGGCTTCAATCAGCTGCGCCTGGAGAGCTCGGAGCTGGTCAACCACAACACCAAGCGGCTGCGCTTCGAGCTCCCAGATTCGAATGTCAAGAGCGGATTGAGCCTGACGTCTGCGGTTCTGACCATCTCATTTCCCAATGGCGGCTGGATTCCATGCATCCGGCCATATACGCCCACTAACGACCTCAGTATGTCTCTCTATCCTCCTTACCAGCAAACACCGCTATGAGCTAACCCGCGCCAAGACGACAAGGGCTTCATCGAGCTGATGGTAAAGCACTACCCCAACGGCAAGCAGTCGACCCACCTCCACTCCCTGAAGCCGGGCGACTCCCTCCGCTTCGCGCCGCTCAAGGGTCTTGCCTGGACGCCCAACAAGCACGACCACGTGGCCCTCATCGCCGGCGGCGCGGGCATCACGCCCATGTACCAGCTCGCGCGGGGCATCCTGTCCAACCCGGCCGACCGCACGCGCGTCACCCTCGTGTGGGGCGTCAACGCGGACGAGGACATCTTCCTCAAGGACGAGTTCGCGAGGCTGGAGAGGGAGCACCCGGGCCAGTTCCGCGCGGTGTACGTCGTCTCGCACCCGGCGCCGGACTCGAAGTATCCGAAGGGCTACGTGACGAGGGAGGTGCTGGAGGGCGCCGGCGTGGGTGTCGGCAAGGGGGCGAAGGAGGGGGAGGACGTCAAGGTGCTGGTGTGTGGGCCGCCGCCGATGGAGAAGACGCTGACGGGGTCGAAGGGGTTTTTTGGGAGTCCCAAGACGGGGGTGCTGCATGAGATGGGATTTAGGCCTGATCAGATTCATCGGTTTTAGAGGGGGGCTGCGGTATGTCTGTATGTATGGTGCGCATTTGTAGTCTCTTAGAGATGTGTAGGTTATACAGCACTGTTTTATCTGCGGCCGTCTGTGGCACTCGAGCGTGGTTTTGGTTCCTCTGGTGTGAGCTTCACAGTTGAAAATGAAGTGCCATTAATGTTGTCGGTGCTATCTCCCAACGAAACTCAACTTCACCTAACCTATATACAGGAAACTGTCTGACAGCCCATCTTCATCGAACATGGTGCATTCTCATCGCAACGGCATCCGATGCTCCTCACTGACACTGCGCGTAGTAGGCGTTGAGAGTCGAACACTTGCCAGCAGCACAGGCTGTAGGGCCAGTCCAGCCCGAGCCACCGCATTGGCCGTACAGTGTCTGGCCCGAACCATTTCCGCCGCCGGGCGTGGTCGTCGGGGCTGCAGTGGTGGTGACGGTCTTCAACGTCGTCGTGCTGCTGCTCTTTGACGTGGTGGTCTGTGGAACCGTGGTAGTGGTAGTGGTAGGCGTCGTCGGCTTTGCGGACGTCGTCGTCGTGACCGGGGGCGGCGAACCTCCGCTACCCGTGACCGGACTCGCGCTGGCCGTGATCTTGGAGCTGCTCTGCGCAACAGAGCTCGCCACGCCGGGTATCAGGGTCGGACCCGGAACCGTGTACGAGATGGGTGAGGTGTAGATGTTGAACAGGATGCCCGGGTCGGTCGACTTGTACAGCTGAGTGCCGGGCACGCCGCTGGGCTTGCTGGATCCGGATCCAGTGATCTGCAGGTTGATGCACTGCGGGTAGGCCTGGGCGCCGTTGGTCGAGCCCGCCGCGTGCAGGGCAATGATCTCGTGGCGGAGAACGTAGTTGCCCGGCGCTATGTTGGTGGGGATCTGCACCAGCCACGTGCTGTTGTTCTGCACCAGCGTGTCGGACGCCCAGAGACCCGGATTACCGCCGCTCACCCACCCCGCGCCGTCGATCTTGAAGAACTCGAGCGTCGTCTTGTCGACCGTCTCGCAGGGGCCGTTGCAGTTGGCGAGATAGTCGATCACGGGGCCGTGGTGGCTGTCGGGCCAGGGGACGAGCCACTGGAGACTGATCTTGTCGCCTGCCGCTACGACGGCGTGGCCGACGGCCGGCTTGGCACTGCGGTGGCAGATGATGTCCGGTCCGCCGAAGGCTGCCGGGGCGACGAAGCCGTTGTCCGTGTCGTCGATGATCCAGCCAATTGAAGGTGGAGGATTCGGGTCGTAGGGGTAGGATGTACCGTCGAAGCCGAGATAGGAGACGCCATTGATGACGATGTTGGTTACATGGCCGTGGCAGGAGACGGTGGCTGCCGAGGCCAGGGCCAGAAGGATGGAGAGACTCTTGCTGCCCATGTTCAAGCCTTTGGGGACGTTTCTCGTGTATCTTCTCAGGAGGTCACAGAGGCAAGCTTGTCAGAGCACCCTACGAGATTATGGAGTGCGCATGCCGCGCAACTTATAGACCGTCAGGTGGCACGAGGACCCTGGTGAAGATGTCTCCAAGTTACATCGTCTCCTTGCTTGTGTCTGGAAGCGAGACTCATCACGCCAAGCTTCTGGTCTGTCCGGGTACGCGGATATCGAGAGGGACGGTAGGCGGGAAGGCAGCCGGGGAAGACGGTAGCATCGCGGTCCTGATGCATCGGAGGAGAGGGTACTGCGCCGTATGATGCGAATGATTGGCTTCAAATGCCACTTGATCCGACTTGGGTCGTGGAAACCTGGAAACGTCGTCCACACTATGCCGCAACGAGGACTTGTTTTGCGGCTCCGTGTTTGGAGGCTCACGTCTTCGGTAGTGGTGTTGCAGCGATGTAACACGACCTTCTACTTCTGTTCGGTGGATACTCTTAGATACCTCCGTTCCTATTCTGGAACCTGGGCTATGACTTCTCTGTAACGTCAGCTTCAACTTCCGAGCTTCGAATATCTCCCTGAATGTTGAGTAACGACGACGTCAACTGAGTTGGACAAACTCGAAGATCCGGAACGAACTGCTTGCTTAGGTAACGATGGCTGGGCCGTCAACAGTGAAAGTGAGGCTGCAGTGCCTCAGCCGCACCATGACTGGGCATCTGTCGGCTTCGTCGACGCCCGTTGAGATTTGGACAACATCATGGGTTGCTCGACAACGTACATACATTCTGCATTTTGCTCTATATTTTCTCGTTCGTCCACCGTCGTCACTCCATCCGCGTCCGGTCTTGTTGACTGCGCCCTGAATAGCACGAAATATGGCTGACCCCATCTCGCTCGCGGCGAGCATCGTCGCTTTCGTTGAGATAGCCGACCGGGTTGTCAGGGCGTGCAAGCATTGCATTGACGCTGTCAAGGATGCGCCACGCGATATGCAAATAATCCTCAGCGAGGTGACGTCTCTGAGAGCCATAATCGACAGCCTCAACGTGGTGGACTTGCATCCCAACACGCTCAAGTTAGTCCCCGGCTTGTTCGACGAGACAGGTCCCGTTGAGGCCTGTCGCCGGAGTCTTCTATCTTTAGAAGCGCTCCTACCACCGGCACCGTCGCAGCATTCACATAGCGAACGGCGAAGGGTCACCTTTGCTGAGCTCGCATGGCCCTTGAAGGAGTCCAAGGCCCGGAAGTTGCTCGCTGAGATATCACTCCACAAATCAACACTGCTTCTTGCTCTTACCGGCGATATGGTGCACGACATCAAGGACATTAGGGCCGGAGTTCGCCGACTCGAATACTCATTGACGGAATCGCAACAACAGGAAGTGTATCGATGGCTCGAGTGTACCAACCCGTCTGCACATCATAACTCGGCTGTGAAGAACCACGAGAGGGAGACAGGTACATGGCTACTTCGTCTACCGGAGTGGACCGAATGGCTTCATCTCGATTCAGCGCGGCGACTGCTATGGTTGCATGGCATCCCGGGCGCCGGGAAGACAGTGCTGGCTTCGTTCCTGATCGAGGAGCTGAAAGACCACTGCGCTTACAGGGATGAGGTTGGCCAGTCGTACTACTACTGTCACTATGCTCATAACCAGGACGAAGCGGCGCCATTTCTACGATGGACAGTCAGTCAGGTTTGTCGTCAGGCACGATGGGTTCCTCATCAGGTGCTGGAGCTTTACAATATCGGATGCGACCCAAGTATTCCCGAACTTGAAAACGCGTTGGAAATAGCCCTGACAAAGTTCGAGACTTTCTATATTGTTATCGACGCGGTGGACGAAAGCTCTCCGCGTGATGACCTTCTGGCTGTCATCACCACACTTGCTGTCAACAAGAGATTCTGCAATCTTAGGATACTGGCGACTAGCCGTCTCTATTCCGACATAGAGAGAATGCTTCAGGGTGTATCTATCGATATCTCGATGTCGAACCCGTCTGTCGACATCGATATCAGGCGCATGGTCCACTCGAGACTGCGTGCATCTCGTCGGTTGAAGAAGTTCGTGCATCTATTCACCTATGTCGAGGACGCTCTTGTCACAGGAGCCCACGGGATGTAAGTTTCAGGCCGACTTCAAGTCTTTTGCGCCGTTGCTGACCCGCATTGTTGAGGTTTCGATGGGCGCACTGCCAACTCTACCATATCGAGCAGCTGCGAGATGAGTCTCAGCTTCTCTCGGCCATGAAGAACTTGCCGAGAGACTTGGCAGAGACGTATGTCCGGGGTCTCAACGATATACCAGATGGCGACCGACAGTTCGTGCGGCGCGTCTTCATATGGGTCTGTGGACATGCACAAGCTCCGTGGCTCACGCAACGTGGCATCAACGCCCATGTGCTCCTGTCCGCCGTGTCTTACGATCTTGGGCTGCGTACGGGTACTTATACTATCGACGACGTGAAGGAGTTGTGCGGTTGCCTCATCTCCGTCTCGCCCGATTCTTCTCTCGAGGAGACTGGAAATCCGCCTGAGAAGTTCGCGACCGCCGGCAAACCGCTTCCCAGCAACGATCACATTTGTGCAAGGTACCCAACTGTGGTTGACAGGGAGCGGGAAGGTACACCGCACACTGATAGTGAACTGTTTGTCTCGCTCGCACACTACACGGTGAGGGAGTTCCTCGAATCGACCTTCATCCTCGAGACAAAGGCGGCCTTTTTCTCGTTGCCGCTCATCACCACCACGCTTGAGTATACAGAGAGCGTCCTACGACAGGCACTGCAGTCAAACCCCGCGTTTTCTGCCACAGATTGGGTCGTTGACCGCGAGGCATACTGTCTCACACTGGCCTGCGCTATCATCTGTACCTCCCTGGGCTCCAGGCCGGATATCCAGGACCTGTTCCTACAGTATTTTAGCCCTTACAATCCCCACTACGGCCGCATCCTGGCAATCCAGCGACAGCTCTTGGCAAACTTTGACCACAGTTCACAGCATTATCTCCTGCAGTACCTACCCACTCGAGTCCTTCTGCTGTCGACGATGGAGAAGGCGCCCGAGTGCATCACTACAGTGCTCAATATCAGGTTGGTCTGCGCGGGTTCGTACGGCGCAGACGACTTGGTAGCACGATGTCTGTCTGTGTATGGAGTGCAAAGAGGGAGACGTCTGCTCGAGCCCGTCTTGGTGGTCACCTTCTGTGTTCTCAAGGACGGGTTCGGAGAGGTTCCTGGTATCGTCTCTTCCTCTTCCAACGTGTGGCAAGAGGTCACTTTCCAGGGGACCGTTGACGATATAGTAAGGCATGTGCACAGTGGCGGAGGTCAGTTCCTGGGATTGTCCTACCTCACATTCATGGGTACGGAGCTTGAACCTACCGAAGTATCAAGCTCAGACACGGCTTCCGCAGGTGAAGAGGAGTTGCCTGTCTTGAATGAGGGAAGTGCAGTTCCACACAACATCCGTCACTTACGGGATTTGGCTGCCTACCAGGTCACAGATGGCAATACTTGATCAGACATGGCAACTGTCTCTCTGATACTATGTCCGTGAGACAAGGATGCCCTCGGTTGCTTGGGTCTGTCGGGTGCGTCGTTGTAGAATAGTTGAATGTTTAGCGATATAGCAGGGGTCAAATAGGTCTTTATGATGATGATTATGATGATGCCTTATGCGGAGAATATTTACATGCATTACTGGAATCAGGAAGAGCGAATTCGATAGCACAGCAAGTTGTTTACCTGAGTTGACCGTGATTTTGACAGGCGCTTTCACAGAGAAGTGCAGCTGCCAGCTGCCAGGTATCTTCTTCAAGGCTCCAGGCAAAAAACCGGCATCTGATTGGTCACTGCAAGAGACCCACAAAAAAAGCTCAGTTTGCAGTCACAAAACTTCCGAATCATTTCGCCGACCAACTTCCTCCTCCTCTTCTTTTCCTTCTGCGTGAAGTCTCGTCCTCTTCAACGCTGCGTTTCTATGCTACAAACGGAGAGTCTGCGCGAGCAGACTCTTACTTCAATCCTTGGCATATGAGAAATTCGGAGAATCAGCTTCAATCTTCAGCTCGCCCGCCTCGGCACCTCAAGGTGTCGCGGTGGTGTCGATGCTCTGCCGGTAACGGTCCAGCGCGAATCCGCGTCCTGTAATTGGCATCAGAAAAGCAGGGCCTGGGCCGGGGCGCGCTCACGACTCGTGTCGTGGGTGCTCCCCCGGTCCCAGGTTCCTCTGGGAGGGCCATTACGAAGCTTGTGGTCATACACTTGAGTGCGATACGCAGCGTGCGGTTCCTCCCTCTTTTGGGGGGGGACTGTACAATTCGATTCCGATTACTCTGTTGAGGACGAGGCTTCACCAAATCTTTTTCTTCCTAGGTAAGATGTGCACATTCGTGCTACCACAGGATGAGGATACTGCTAACGATGTCGTCGCATACGACGCTTTTTGGACCTTTTCAGGGGTGGAGGATATGTGAAGAAGCTCGGTGTGCTACGCCGAGCTTCATGACTCCTCGCGAACGGCATTAGTGTGTACAGCACTGAGTCATCTTTCCATGCTCTACTTGCTGAAGGATAATTCTTCGTGCCAAGATCAAAATGCCCTTCTATTACCAAACACTTCTGTCCTCCTACCCAATAGGCTGCGGTGCATGAAAGATGGGGTGACATTCTGACCATATCGACGACAAGCGTGTGACATGATCCAACGCGTCGCTGCTATTAGATCCATAGGAGACAGTACCAAGATGACTTTCAGTCGTGGCATATCTTGCAGAACCCAATGAGTTTACGAAGGTAATGGGGTCAAGATCATTTGACATTACTATTATCTGGTGGTGCCTACACCCTCGGTGACGGCCTGAGTTCTCGTACACTGTGACATCTGGCAACGACACCTTCGAGTCACACCTCGCAAAGCAGGTCATCGCGGCTTGACGGTAACCTGGTCACCGCGGCTTGACGGTAACCTGGTCACCTCACGTACACAAGATCGGTCCCTACTCCCATAGGCCCCGTCCACAGTGGCGAACCCCTACAGAACCATAATAGCAGCCAAACCGATCCCGAAGACGCCCATGGCAGGCTCAACCATCGCGGCCTGGGCAGACTTGACGGGTGCGACAGAAGTTGTTGAACTGGTCCTTGCTCGGGTGGTTGCCGAGGTCGTCGTTGACGTGAAGACGGTGGTGGGGAGCTGGACAGTGGTAGTCGGCGACGATGACACCTCCGACCAAGTCGAGGATGAGGTAGAGCTAGAGCCCGTCTCTGGCAGAGACGTGGACATCGACGTTGGGGAAGAGGTAGTGCTGACTCCGATATCCTCGGAGCTGCTACTGGTCGTGGCCGAAATCTCGACCTCAGAGCTGCTGCTGGTCGTGGCCGTGATCTCGACTTCGGCGTTGCTAGTTGTTGCAGCTGCAGCCGAGCTTATCGTGCTCAACAGCGTTGGTGCGACGTACCAGGTCGGTTCGACGGCGTACTGGCTGGCACAGGTCGGACACGCACCGTCCGGGGCTAGCTCGCCGTACATGTCGTAGCCGTACTGGCAGCTCTCTCGGGAGCGTTCGCAGACATCGCTGGGAATGGTGTCGTAGTAGCTGGCCAAGTCGGGAGTCGAGCCGTCGGCGCAGGTGCACTCGAAGCAGTACGTGATGTCCTCGAAGGGGTTGTCCTGGCCGCCGTTGTCGGAAACGCATGTGTTGACGGAAACGCCATTCTTGCAAAGGGCGGCGCAGTTGGTGATTTGGTTGGGACACATGTGGTCACCTGGTAATAAGTGAGATGTTAGTCCAGAGAACAGCATCTGAGAAGCCCTAAAGGCAGGAGGAGGAACCCACCCCACGCCCCACCGTCTCTTCCGGGCTGGAATCGAACCGGAGGTGACATGCAAGTCTCTTCGGCGGCTGCCAGAGATGCCACGGATGCCACGAGGGCGATGGCTGTGATCCTCGCAAACATAATAGGATTTCCTGTAACGACAGACGTATGGTAAACTCTAAAAGGGCGTTGATCGACTGCAGGCCAAGAATGGGCATGAGGAAACTTAAATGCAAAAATAGCTTCGCCGTGCCTGGGCTTGACCGGGTCACGGCAATGAGCCGATTGGACAACGACATCGGAGATCATGCAGGTACCAAGTTGAACCAACAAAGAAAGTTCTACCGTGCCGCAGGCTATTTCTCTGATTAAGATTGCGCTCCCGCTCCGTGCAAAACCCGCCGTGGTTTCTTCGCCGAATGCGACCTCTGCCTTGCTGTCAATGGTCATGTCTACCTTAGTCCAGGCAAACAACGGCTACCTTCAGGGGTGTTGGCCGTTTCCTTGGCCTGTCCTGGTTTAGACTCTGTATTTGGCCCCCAATTCCTGCACTAGTCAAGAATACGATGGGTGATGTTGTGTGCAAGGTCATTTGATGAGCGCCGGAGCGGAGCAGGTGTTTGGGACAGGCTCCGAATAGGAAGCAATTGTGCCGACGTGCGAAACAGAGACGCTGAGAATTCACATCAGTTGGGATTCCGGCCCCTGACAGGGGGTTATAAGTTGGGCGCGTACTATTGAAGATGAGAGTGTTTACAAACTTGTCTGTTCCGTAATATCAAGAAGCAGTCTTCACCTGTATCCTCCTCGTTTCCCTCCCGTCCACCTCTCTTCCTTCTATCCGCGTGCCACGGGGCAACAGACGTTGAAGTTTGACGGACACTGGCGGGCGATCTGATCACTCGGCCTCCCAACTTATCACTCTAGGAGGCACAACGATGCCATACCGCCTAAGTCTAAAATTTCTCTTGTATGGCCTTGATGAACGAGTCCAACCGTTCTCCTCTCTCCTGAGCACGTACGCCCTCAGAGCCGTGGAGATTGTCGAAGTAGGTCTTGAAGGAGCGGTTCAGCTCGACAATCTCCCGCAGGTGTTCCTCGGTCAGAAGAATCTTGCCGTCTTCGCCTTCCTCGGCGCGATGTTCAGCCAATGCTACGGCAGTTTGGAACGCTGGACGTATTGTTAGCACCACTTGTCCTAGAGCTCCAGCGCCGAGTCTCACCATTTCTTATTTCTCGCCCGTTCATCTTGAGGTTCCGCATCTCGCTGGACCGCAGATACTCTCTTACGCCGTACTTGACCCGCAGATGTGGTCTGTCGAACTCCAGCTTCCTGATGAATGTCGTCCACATCGTGAGGCGTTGTTCCCCATCCAGGTCCGGGTAGAACAGCTGGACGTGTACGCGAGAAAGGATCGCGTCATCGAAGGTACCCACGCGATTCGTCGTGAGGAAAAGGAGCCCATCATACAATTCCAGAGCCCGGAGAAAACCTACAAGGAGTTGGTCAGATTGGTATACCGCCCTTGGCCGACAGTTCTATGTCACGATGCCAAGCATTGTCGCACTTACTAGCGACTAAACTGCTCCGGTGCAGGTCACTGATTGAGCGTTGTGCGAGGAAGACGTCGGCCTCGTCGATTAGTAGAACTGCACCCCAGCTTTTTGCTGTTCTGAAGTTTTCTGTCAATCTCTTTTCGACGGCTGCTGGATCTGCCCCGATATCGCTGACTGTTAAGACGAACAGAGGCCTCTCAAGTGAGTGGGCGATACATTCTGATGGCATTCATTGGTGATTAGTTTCTCAGACGTACACCAGTCTCTACATATAGGAGTTACTAGTTGAAAGAGGTGGCCTACCCGCAGTGAAGGTCTTCCCCACCCCAGGCCCTCCGTGAAGGAGAAAGATCAAGCCCTTGCCCTTCTTTTCCACAAAGTCAGCCTGCCACATTTCCTGGGAAAGCCGCTTTCCGTGGAGGTTGAGGCGTGCATAGCTTTCGGTGAGCGACACCAGCGTTCTACGACGGTCTTCATCCATAACAAGAGTGTCTATCATCTTGTGCTGGAACCGGGGCGGCGACAGATTCCTGACATGGACCATCTCTATGATGAAGTTAGTAATTGGACAGGCGACTAGACACGTCATCAACCTGTTTTGTTCCTTAGCTGTGGCAGAGACATACCCCAAGTTCTAGTCCCGAAGACAAATACAGGCAGATGATCAGGGCATAGGAGATACTTGTGGTCCGAAAGCTCTGGTTCATCGTCGTGGCCAATCATGTTGTAGCTCTTGAACTCTGATGAAGCCTTAGACTTCGTGTTGTTCTTTTCAGAACTTTTACACCCTAGGCAGCGACAGTCCGAGATGTAGTCTCGTATGTCGTTCTCACTCAGTTGCGAGGGTGCCTGTGCCTTGGCGTTAATTAATGTCTTCTAGGGATATGGCACTGAGTATTTGTTAGCCCTACAGGTTTTATCTCTAGGTCGTAATATCTCTCCAGATCGGCCATGACCATGCCTCGAACCTAGATACGAGTTAACCCACTGAGAAACGATATGATATTCACATCCGTCGCCACATACCTCGATCTTGGGGAACTCTATCGTCATGCCTTCGTGAAAACGGCACTGTGAGACCATCAAGTTCCAATAGGTCTTGCCATAGTCGATCTTGTGTTTCACATGATCATTATTCCCCAAGTAATTGCCGTCCTCGAAGGTTCGGGGGTCCAAGATCATGATATCCTTATCGTCGTAGGAGGACTCTCCATCAAATCTCTCGGTTTTTATCATTCTTGTCACTCGGCCAAGCCAAGTTCCATCATGCTCCAATGACCATGTCGAAATCTCCCAGCTACGGCGCGGTTTTTCGAAGATGCCTCCTCTGATAGAGTAAATCACTCCAGCTTCCCACTCCTGCCCGCCGCTGCGTATAAAAAGCTCCACCTTTCCAGGCCTGTATGCAACCCACATGTAATCAAAAGTGGTGTAGCCTCTCTTGTTTCGCTCTTTCTCTGCGTTGACCTGGTCCATCACTTCTTGGTCCAGGAATTCCAGCAGGAGCTTGAGCGGCTCAGCGACGTTCTTCTCGAGTACACAGATCTGAGATGGGTCTTTCTCTGCGCACAACTCCCCAAAGGCTTGCAACTCCCCGTAATGGTGCACGAGTACTGGATATGGCCACTGTATCTCAATGATATCGCCATCAAGGTCCTGCTGTGGATAGTACTTGACAACAGACCGCAGAGCGTGTATGATAGCCACTGAATATATCCGGATGTAATATGTAGGGGTTGCTCCAGTCTCTGATTCGGCGCCATTGGCTGCCACGTTTGTCTCTTCGCTCTCCCTCGCACCTCGCTTGGTACGGAAGACAGAGACGCGTTCGAAGGCCGGGAGTGTCTCCTCGGCAGGGTCTTTCACTTTGTTTTCATCGACAACATGTCGAGACCTGAACCCGCCATGTTGATCCTGCCACTCGATCGAGTACCGCATCCAGGCACCTCTTTGGACCGTCTCGCTGTCTTTTGGCTGCTGCGATTCATGCTCTGGAGGACGGAGAGAATCGTGCACCTCGTCCCCATTGTTCGGTAGGGAAGGAACGCCAGTTCCTTCCATTGTTGAATGCGGAGAGCACAGGATAGGCACAAGAGCTTGGTCCTGGCTTGGAACTCAATGAAGGCTCCAGAGAAATAGCAAGGTCAGTTAAATTGCGTAAGAGGAAAGAAAAATGTGGCAGGATTCAATTGCATTCTGATCAGGCCGTGCATGCTCTATATGCAGTGCTCAAGTGCGCCTCCGCTCAAGCATGGCTGCACGAGGCGTACTTGTTAGGCAGCTACAGGTAGGCTCCCCATCACATACGTTAAGAGAATGGTTGGCTGAGGACGTTGAATGACCCCTCGGCTGCACAATGGGCGGTTGGTTCCCTCCATCAAGTCGGGCGCGAATGTGTGCCGTAGGCTGCCCAATAAGATGTTCAGGCGCCAAACCGATGAGTGTCGATGTGGCGGCACTTGGGTGCCGAAAATTGCTACCAATGCATGTAATACGTATAGACAAGGACATCCCACTCAATTGCTGCGTCGTTCCGGACTGGCTCCAGCGCCTTGTCTACCACAGAACAGCTTCGGAGACTCATACTCAAGATCATGGATGTCACGGCTAGCTTGGTCTCACTGATCCAGTTCACCATCAAGGGCATCCAGGTGGTTCACAAAATAGCCACCTCCATCAATGAAGGACCCGACACTGTCGTCCGCGTTGCCAAGCATGCGAATGACTTGTTGCACATCCTGCAACGACTGGAAAGGGGGCCCTCCATGGGTCAAAGCTTGGATGCGAGACTGCTCGATTCGATAAAGGCGTGCAATGCTGATGTGACGAAGATGGCTCAGAAACTGGCGAATGCTGGTTTCAGGGCGGATGACAAGCTTGGTGTCAGGCTCTGGAAGTCTGTAAAGTCTGCTCTGAATGAGAAGGAATGGAAGGGATTTCAGACAATATTGCAGCAATACCTCAACTCTCTCAACTTGTTCATCGTCATCGAAAACAGGTGGGCTAGCGAAGCTATGATCATTTCTCACTCAAATTTCGTGCTGATCATAACTCACAAACCAGAGAGAACCTATTCGATATGAGGCAGAAGATGGATGTCGGCCACGAGTCGATTCAGGACAGACTCCTGAGCCTCATCTCCAAATGCGACGGCATCGAAACAAGGTGCGCGCGGATCGAAGCTACTGCGAGGACTCCAGAGTGGCAAGGTGTCATCGACGCGGTTCGACAAGACATTCAGGGCCAGTTACAGCTCCTGGCAAATCATGGAACTCCGCTCCGTCCAGTCGTAAACGCGGGAGTTTCTTCCCAGATGGTCCCTGAAAGCGATACGACAATTGGACAATCGTCCTGGGTACCAAGCCAGCCAGAGATTACCGCTGTGGCTCCCAGCTTCCAGTCTGATTCCAAAGAGGCGCTGGACATAGTGAGTGACATCGCACTCTTGGTTGACGGAGTAAAAGCTCTTATTGCGGAAACCGCTTCATTCGAGAGAACAAGACAGCCAGACCTCAGACAGCAGTGGAAGGACCAGGGCGTGGTTCTCTACCGAGAGATACGATTCGAGCCTGATATAACACAACACTTCCGATCAGTCTCACCGGCGTGGGTGAACGGAAGCCCCAAGGAGGCAAACTTCCAAGCCGTTTCAAGCCCTGTCTCACACCTCCCATTTCCAACCATGGCCGAAACGCGACCTTCTACACCGGGGAAGAAAGGACGGTGTACCTTGGAGGAAGTACTGAAATGCTCTGCCAACATCGACTCTTTCTTCTCCCTGGAATGTGTTCGACCGGGTACGACACCCTCCAAAACAGCGCGAGTCAATAAGAAGACCGCCGACCGACTCCAGCAATGGAGCAGCAAAGACTCCGGTTCGCGGACGCTCTGGTTCAAGGGACGCTACATGCCGGAGCGCGGTGCCGCAAACCCTCTGACCCGAATCGGCATCGGCCTTGTCGAACTCGCCGCCCAATCTGACGTCCCCCTTGTGTCGTACTTCAGCCGACCCGGCAGATCAGACGAGCAAAGAGCCCTGGAGTTGCCCGAGGAAATGGCCTTCACGTCAACACTGTACGCGCTCATATACCAGATCCTTCGCTTGCTCCCGGCTCAGTTCGAACTCGACGTTGATCTGTCAGAGGAACGATTTCGCCGACTTGATGGAACGAAGGCTTCGTGGGAAGATGCTATCCGGATTTTGAGGGATATCATACAATTTCTCGACCGGACTGTCTACTGCATCTTGGACGGCATCCAGTGGACTGAGCACAGCAATACCGACGAGCACTTGAGGTCGGTCATCGCCGCTTTAAGGCAAGAGCCCATGAGGGCTCTATTCATCACCTCTGGCTTGTCTCGGGTTCTGAGAGACGAGATATCCAGGGCAGAAATATTGGCGGACGAGGAGCTGAGTGTTGCAAGGCAAGGGCAGGATCTGCAACGATACGCTCAAGCTCTATGGAAAGAGTGATCAAGCTTGGAAAGTCGTCTTGATACTAAGGGAGACTTGCATGTGAGCTATCAGGCCTCACGCCCATCCCGCAGAACTTCTGAGTTGAGTTCTCCAGATAGAAAAATAGTTGGTTGTCCAAGGTTCCAACATAAGTTACCTGTACAAGCGCACCAAACTTATCGGCTAATGATTCCGAACGACTGAATGTTCAATCTATCGATATGCTGTCGTCACAAGATGCCAAAGTGGAACGTTTCGCGATAAGCCCAGTATGCGGTGGATCATTGCGTGCTCTTACGAATAGACGCCCTAAGGCCGACTTGTCGCAACCGCCTATTGTCGTCCGTGGCGATTGCGTGATCGTCTCCGCGCATTCCAACATCCACCCCGCGACATCGACGAGAAATCGGCAGTAAGACGCCACGCAGCCCAAACAGACGCTATCCTGGGACGCAGGTAGGGACCGGATCGGATAATTATAGCGCGGCTCTCTGTCGAGTTACCCTTTTGGGAGTGCTCGCCGATGTCCGATGCGCAATGACTGCAGTCGGGTGTCGGTTTCGTGTTGCGATATCTCGCACCGAAACCCGTTGATTGGCGATGGTGCAGCTAACGCAATCGATCTTCTGGATGTGTGCAAGAGGGTGTACCCCGCAAAAGAGCGTTTCTGGTGGGCGAGGTCGAAGATATAAAGATGCCGCCATGTCCCGGGTGATAATCCCTTCTTGGCTGGTCAGCATCTTTAACTCAGATACCGGTTCCAGACGAGGCATTCTTCACACAATCTCCTAAAAACCATGGCTCCATCCGCAGTAGAGACCATCACGGTCCCCGTGGTCAACCCGGCCAAGCGCACCCACTTCGGCCCATACAAGGAGTTGGCTCCTACCAAGTTCGATCCAGAGGCAGAGGCCGGAAAGAAGGGATTCAAGGGCGCAAAGGTAGGACCTATTCTGCTTTCGAACAGCATGGCTTTGACCGACAAATGCTGACCCATCACAACCTGTAGTACGCCAACTACCTCCCAACCTGGAACCCGGAGCAGAAATACCCGCCCCTCCAGCCCTTCGAGCACTATGAGCACGGCAAAGACGCCGACACCACATTCCCCAACCTCCTGCCCAAGGACTCGGCCAAGGTCACGCACCTGACCCCCACCATCGGCACAGAGGTCACCGGCATCCAGCTCAGCTCGCTCAGCAACGCGGGCAAGGACGAGCTCGCGCGGTTCGTCGCCGAGCGCAAGGTCGTCGCCTTCCGGGGCCAGGACTTCGCCGACCTGCCGATCGAGAAGGCGCTCGAGTTCGGCAGCTACTTCGGCCGCCACCACATCCACCCTACCTCCGGCTCGCCGGAGGGGTTCCCCGAGATCCACCTCGTACACCGCGGCGCCGGAGACCGCAGCGCGGAGGAGTTCTTCGCCTCGCGCACGAGCTCGGTCGCGTGGCACTCGGACGTGTCGTACGAGCAGCAGCCTCCCGGCACCACGTTCCTGTACATCCTCGACAAGCCCGAGACCGGCGGCGACACGCTCTTCGTCGACGCCGTCGAGGCGTACAACCGCCTCAGCCCGCTGTTCCAGGAGAGGCTGCACGGCCTGAAGGCCACGCACTCCGGCATCGAGCAGGTCAACGCCGCTGCTGCGCGGGGCAGCATCAAGCGGCGCGATCCGGTGGTCAACGAGCACCCGATTGTCCGGACGCACCCTGCCACTGGAGAGAAGGCACTTTACGTCAACCCGCAGTGTAAGTTCGAGTTGCCCAGCATGCATTGTGTTCAATGACTGACATGTGATACAGTCACACGTGACATCGTCGGTCTCAAGAAGGAGGAGTCGGATGCGCTCCTCAAGTTCTTGTACGACCATCTTGCGTACGGCGCCGACTTCCAGGCCCGCGTCAAGTGGGAGGAGGGCACTGTCGTTGTCTGGGACAACCGCGTGACGCAGCACTCGGCCTTGGTGGACTGGAAGAGCGGGCAGCGGAGGCATCTGGCCCGCATTACGCCCCAAGCTGAGAGGCCGTTCCAGACGCCTTTCGAGACCAAGTGAGGGTCTGGGATCGTATCAGTTGAAGCGTTTCATGTAAATTGAGTTTTCCAAGTATGAATGATAATGCAAGAACATACCAAACATTCAAGAGTCAACATACTTCGTAACTTCTCAAAACATCGGGATCGCATCTACCGCGCTGTTGTGCCTCGCCTTCTTGCCGTCTTCGGTACCGGACCCCTCACGCCGCCTTGCCTGTTGAGCCCTCCGACTGCGCATGCGCGCCGCAAAATCCTCGTCATCTTCCTCGACATCGTTCCTTGTCTCCGTGGTAGACACTACTAGTGGTTTTCGTTCGACCTTCGCCGCTGATATGCTTCTTGGTGGTTCGCTCCTGTATGACGGTAAGGTTGGCTCTCGGCGCCTTGCCATTGCTTCGATACCGGCTGCTTTCTGATTGAGTGACAGAGTGCTGCTCTCGGATCGCTTGTCGGTACGACTCTGATACCTGGGCTGCGTATCCAGATCATCTTCGTCATCATCCGTGGTAGTCTCCGCATGCGACGGTGATGACGGCCGCCTTGCCGCAAGGCGGGTGGAAAATCCAGAGACACCCAAGCTGGTGGTCTCTGCAGGTCTTGGTCGCGTCGTCGATACCCTTTCGCCATGGCCTAAGGAGGATGAGCCGGCCGGCAACGGCACGGCGACCTTCCGCGGGCTTTCCATGAGCCCTTGAAGCGACGTCCCGGCCCAGGGCAGCTCGTCGTCGTCGTCATCACTGTCCGAATCGACTTGACGATCCTTCCGCTTACCGAGGGCATTCTTAAGACCCTTTCGCTGGGAAGCGGCAAGCTCAAGAGCAGTTCGTCGTCTCTTTACCAAGTCAGTCATGCGGCCTGTGACCGGCCGGGAGATAGTTCGGATCATCTCCGCATTCCTGGTGCTCGCCAAAGCCTTCAGCCGCTGGTACTCTGCGGCATGCAGGTGCTTGGTAAAGTCGTGCGCCATGGCAAGGAACTCGTCTTCGACCATGCGGTACCTGTCATCGTGGTCGAAGCCTTCGATCATGAAACTGCCGACGGGTCAGATGACTGGTTCAAGAACTTCGTAGAGTCGACACTTACTCTTCAGAGATAGGCTCCGGAGGCGGCGACGTTGACGGTGACCGGTCTGGATCATGAGTACACATACTGATCAAGCGGCGTATCGATATATGAGGACTTACCAGGCTTAGCAGTCAGGCTCCTACGCGACTTCCCTCCGATTGGTGTGGAGGTTCCGGATTTTGGTCTGCTTGCGGCCCGAGTGTCTGTTTGGGAGACGGCAGCCGAGCCGGCGGTTGGTAGAGAAGGGCTCTCGGTCGTCCGGTTGCGCGGTGGTGTTGGTCTCGACCCACCGTTGACCTTCCACGGGAGCTGTCGCGGCATGGTGGGCGCTCAGCGCGATGTATAAATCACCAGCACGCTATTCTTCATAGACACCAGAGCTGCAAGTAGGCTGGTCATTCATAGAGCTCACGCCAAGATAACATTACAAAGCCATTCAGCGGAAGGTTGTCTTGCCTGGGACATGGTTTGAAGACAAATGGGCTGAAGTGAAGTTGTTTGGAGACGCGCGATTGGACGACGAAGGAAAGAGCTTTGAGTGGGGTCTGGTTGGTGACTAATCAAATATTGACAAGGATACGAGCCACGCTTCTAATTGGCCATCCTCTATCCTTTAACACCAATCAGTCCTCTTGTTCTCCCAGACTTGAACTGTACCTCTACGGCAAATGCAGAAGAGGATAAGATTAAGAAGTTCCAGACTCAGAAATACTATCGTCAATCAAGCTGATTTGTTAGGCACTCACTCTGTCAGTCCGGACCAATGGCAAGGAGAGATTCAATAGAATCACCTCTTTCATGCTGCACGGCCTTGGAGACAAGTAACTCCTTCTGCAGGCCGGTGTTACGCTCTGTCGGAAGGCTTTCGATCCTGACCGGAGATGTGGCATCCATAAAAAGGCTTGTATCACTATCTGAAGTATAATGACAGAAATGTTGGCTGTATCTTCGTGCTTCAAGCTTCGCTTACTTCAAGTGAATCAAGTTTGCACATCACACTTCAAATGCTGTAAGCAACCATGGCAGAAAGAATCTTCATTCGGAAAATCCGGCCATCCATCGATGAGGTAAAGGCAATGGTCCAGCTGCAACTCGAGACCTTCCTTGACACAAGTCTGCACCAAGCATGCTTTCCGAAGGGCAAGGAGACCTGGCCCGAGGAGCGCGTGTATCGTGAGGGCCAAATATTTCGGCGCCTGGACGACCCGACTATGCACTGGCTCGTTGCCCTACTCGAGAGTTCCCTGCCTGACGGAACGACACAGGAAGAGATTATTGGCTACAGTCTCTGGGAGTCCCCTTCCTCTGCCTGGAATGAGACAACTGAAGAGGAGAGGGCGACGGCCAGGGCGAAGGACCTGAGTTATAGACCTGACAGTATGGACAAACAGGCCCATGAGAAGATCTCTGCGGATATTGCCGTGGTGTTCAAGCATTTGCTGGGGGAAGACCCGAACAGTTACTGGTGTGAGTTGTTTCTGGCTTCTTCCCGATCTACTTCGACTAAAGGGTGCGAGTCGCCAGTCTTGCAATCTCTCGCAGTCCTTCCGAGACATCAACGAAAAGGCGCAGCAAGAAAAATGGTGAGATGGGGAATCGAGGAAGCTGCGAGCGATGGCAAGGGAGTCGTGCTTCTTTCTAGCCCGTTTGCGAGACCCTTTTACATCGCCATGGGATTTGTGACGGAAGTGGAGATGCACATCCGCAACGAAGCGTACGCTGGCATGAAGATACGGCCCCCAACGAGCTCGGTGACAACTCTGTAAGTCCCGTGATGCACGTATGTTTGGGCTGACAAGCTTGAAGAGTCGGCTTGGGAACTCCGAAACCGAAGCATAGAAAGGAATTAGAAATGCTACATACCTATTTAAAGTTCAAATCCTATTGTACATTAACCCTGATATTGTCGAGAGATCCCCTAGCTCCCACAGTACCGTTCATTTTATACAATCAAGATTTCTGGAGACAATTATCGCTCCCAAGCTAGCTGAGGTCAATCTCAACAGGGTACCCATGTTGTGTCATCTTTGCAGTGGTCTCATTGTCGCCGTTGTTCAAACATTGTCTCCTCGTATTGTGGAGGCTGACACCTGGGCTATTGCCCGTGATCTCGACGAGCCTATCGGTCCAAGATGAGTTGTCATTGAGGAACCGAGCCAACATAGGTATGGGAGCATCGCCTGGAGTTGAGCTGTAAAGAGCTTAGAATTCAGTGTCCAGTGCATTGCGGAACCTGGAATTAAAGGCTGTTGCCTACCTATTTGCAAGTCTCGTAATAAACTTGTATTCTTGGCTTCCAGAACTGATATAAGAGCTGGCGTAACTTGACATGTTTATCTTCAAGGGGCAAGACAATTTGGGAAGATTCTCAATGGATCGGAAGAACATAATGAGTAGTTACCTTCCCTATAACTATAACTATAATATAATGTTGTAGAAATACAATGATCTTGTCGGAAAGCATCCCAGATGCCAGATGCTGGATTCGCTCATGATGTCGGGTTGTTGATGTGACAGATACTATGTTTTGACCAAGCTGAAACAGTACGATACTTTCCTTCCGTTTTCTAAACAATAATCAGCTCCGAGACTATATACCACTTTATCTCTAATACTCTCCAACACTAGTGTGTATGGTCCTGTTGTTCGTTTCAAATTCTGATTCTACACGCTGGCAGCTAACTGAGACTTATCTTTCCGTGGATCTACAGAACACAACATGGCTAGAAGTTGTACGGCTCTGATCATGTAGATATCCAGAGCACGTTCCTGAGAAGTTCCAGGAACTCGAGATTGTCCGTGCAGACAGGGGCTGTGCCGCAGAAGTGACGACATTAGCGCGCATAGCTGAGGTTGCAGTGCAGTGAGCCTGCTCCAGGCTGCCTATCTCAACAGCAAAAGCAGCCAATGATCGCCGCCAATTAACTGGTAAGCCGCCGCAAGGCAGTTTCCAAGGGCGCGAACCATCGGGAGGCAACCGGACGGTTACAAAGTCATTCCATCCGGGGGGGCTGTCTGACTGCGCTTGTCGTCCCGGCCTCTGAATTCCGCGCCTGAATCTCCATCATCCCACAATTTCTTCAGTTCAAGATCTGTCTCCGATTGATTAACCGACTGAACTTGGTGGTTGTTCTGTTGATGGTGTCAATTGACTCACCATTCTGCCTGCTAACGATTGCCCTAACCGCTACTCTTCTCATCTGGGGACTTGGACGTTTGCGACTCCACCACCATCTCACCCACTCCGACTGCCTGTCATGTCAACTGATCGAGTAGAACAAGGCACTCACCGCCCGACGACTGGTCACAGGGAACGATCAGTCGTACCCGCCAAAATCGATACCTCCAAGGCCAAGTATTTGTCTGTTCAGTCAGACCAAGAGCCCAAATCTGCCGCGTCATCTATCAAATCAGGCATCACAAATGCTTCAACCTCCACATGCTCCTGTCCGGAGGAGCCATATATGGGGCCTCATGGCTGGATCCTTCCTCCCCAATTCCGTCAACGGTCTGTCTCGCGGAGCTCTGCGGCGTCTGCCACCTCGTGTCGGACGGACGAGACTCCCCTCACGCCCATGAGTGCACCGGATGATGCCTTGGCTTTGGATTTGTCGCAGCTAGACGTCAAACTGGAACAGCCCCAGCCAATGCTCCCGATGCCCTTCCGGCCCAAGCACAAGTCCAACCGAGAGTCGTGGGACTCTGCATTGGGATCGGAGTTTAATGGTAGACGTCGTCGTCATGCTCTATCCGCATCATTGTCTGGGACGTATGTGGTACCTCAGACCATACCTCAGCTCGGGCAGTACTGACATCCTTTACAGATCCGACTACAGTTCTATCCGGTCTCTAAGCATCGACGAGCGGAGTCCGGCACCAGTGACTGATACGGTCGAGGATACCCAATCCGCCAAAAGCAATGCTGTCCCTGTTGCTAAAGACAGGGTCACTGCTGTTGCCGAGAGGGGCTACCTTTCTTCTGAGGAAAGCGACTCCGACGAGACAGTGTCGGATGAGACGGTATCCAACGAGACTCTTCCGCCCAAAGATGCATCAAGGAGGGTCCTCAACTACACCCTAGACGTCGTGTTTGGCCTCGCCGTCGACAACGTCGCGCAAGTACCAACGAGATGTCGCTCGGTCGTCGACAACTTCATCAGTGACATGGCGTGGGCCGTCGACCAGGAACCGGGACAGAAGCAAGTGCCCAGATACGAGTGCGCCGCGGACCTCACCCGGCTTGCGACCAATTCCTCTCTGGGATCTTCTGCCACCGCGCCCAGCCAGCGTTCTTCGCCCAGGAGCGACAAAGGTAAACGGAAGTCGCGTGATAGCGGCGACGATGATCAAGACGGAGACGATGAGTGTGACGACGAGCCCAAAAAGCGGAGAGACGCTGGGCCGTCCAAGCGGGCAAAGCTCGATCCCGTCAGATTGAGCTGTCCCTTCAGGAAGAAGAATCCGTTGCGGTTCAATGTCCGCGATCACCGTCTTTGTGCACTCACTGTCTTTACGGACACAGCTGAATTAAGGTATGATTCCATGCGTTTCACGTAGGCTTCCATCGCTGATTGTGAGCCAGGCGCCACATACAAGACCTTCACAGGAGACCAGCACTTCCTTACCAGTGCCTGCGGTGCCAGAGTCAGTTCTCGACCCAAGACGAGTTCGGTGACCATCTGCGCTCGGCTGAGAGGTGTCCTCTCGTTGAAACACCACTGGGCTCAAGTGACCCTGAGGATGGCATCGACGAGTCCGTTGTAAAAATCCTTCGGAGCAAGAAAGGTCGCGTCTCAGATCCTGTTGAGGTGCAGTGGCAGAAGATATGGGAACTCTTATTCCCAGGGACACCGGTACAGCCGTACGGTGAGTAGACCTGCTGACAACGGTCGTTGCGCGATCTTCCAAAGCTGACATCAAATGTTTAGACTATTGTGCCGTCATGGAGCACTTTGAACTGTACGAGAAATACCGCGCGAGTCTTCCGGACCTCCGTTCGTCCCTGCACCAGGTGGGGCTTGGGGAAAGGGGTCTAGACACGTTGAGCAACATCCTCAATAACCACTTCATCGGACTGTTCGAGCAGTGCAACGAGGAAGGTCGGCAGAAAGACTACCGGAATCGTCAGCCAAAACCCCAGCAATCACAGCTCAGGCCAAAACGGAGGTCCTTCCGAGAACGTGTCGAGAACAAGGCGCACCGAGATTCGGGTGTCGATGTCGGCATGGAGGATGAAGCTGCGGACGAGGACTCTCTGACTAAACTTGACCTCGCGGAGAACGATACGCCGTCTTTGCGTCCGGAAGCTGGCGATGCGCTGGCCGGGCAACTGCCACCTTCAGATGAACACGTCGACTACTCCGGCTTTGGTAGCTTTCAGGGCCTGGACCTGGACCCGGGAGTGTTCGGGGAACAGTACCGTGACGTTGGGTTTCAGGTGGACGCGGACGTAGCTGCACTCGGTGGTGCTTACACCGAATACGCGGCACAACCGAGTAGCCATGATGTCCTCCAGGCGAAAAGCGCCGTCGGCGGTGGGGCGTTGCCTGATCATAACTTTGAATACCACAGCTTGCAGGACAATCGGGGTCAACTTGAAGGGGAATGGGGAATAGGTTCGACGGGCTTGGGCTTCGGTGAACCGATGACTGATCTGAACGCGTGGGTGTACGGGCAGCACAATCAGCGGCGGTAGAAGAGCAAGAGGTCTTTTGGGTAGCTGCTCGCTGGCAACTCTGAACATATGCCCCTTATCTGCGATTAGTTGTAATGTACAACAAGTATTGAATTTGGAGAAAAGTTTGGTAGAAAGATCAGACGACGGTCCTCAGTTGCTTTCTCTCTACCCAGCAAGAACCGCTATATCTGTGTTACATCAGTAATGTAAGCATTTTGGCTACATATGTAATGATATATTTCAAAGGACTAAGTCTGACTCATGGTTGCGGATAGGTCGATTGCTTGTCAACCGGATCCAAGGGACCAGGCCACTACCCCTATTACTTTCAAGGGTTGGTCTTGGAACAACAACCTGACGGTCGTTTCAAATCGAAAGGGTATGCCAGTTTTATACGGACCTGCGCCCGCCACTTTCAAGGGCATCAAAGAGCAGATGATGATGATCGTGTGATACTTAGTTAGTGTTTAGGCGCAAGCAGCACAGCGACGGCGTGCGAGACGTTGAACCGGTGTGCAAGGACTTGCCACACCTCTTCCATAATCAACTCAAGTCTAATAAGACCTAAATGTGCGCATCTCTGAAGTACACGCTCCTAATGTGTGTATTTTTGTTCCCCACCCCATGCCACTGTTGTCGACTTGATTCGCTTTCGTACTCTCCCGAGCTGTTTACAACGTCCGACCACCAAACTCTATGACGACTTCGCTATCTTATGAACACAGACATCCTTCGTTGAAGCATATTCCCCTTCATCATAAACTATCAATGCCACTCGTCCTCTTCACCCTTATCTTCCCTATCCCTCTCTCCCTTCTCCGCCTGTATCAACTTGGCGAGGCCCAGTAATCCCGCCTTGTCCGCCTTGACGTTCGTGCCAAAGTATGGAGTCTCCATTCCAAGATACGCCGCCAATGCGGACAGGAAGCTCTTAGACATGTAACTACCCAGCATTGCCCAGACTCCCTTGCTGAGCTGCGACTCGACCACTGTAACTGGGGGCATGGTGATCGAGTCCTTGGTAGCCCAACACCTAAACCTCCGAGCCCACTTCAGTATGGCCGAGCAGAACAAGAAGTAGCAGGATCTTGCCCAGGGTCTGGCGTCGTTCTTGAAATGCACATCCTGGCAGTCGAGGTCTCGGACACGCAGTACTTCCATGGCGCCTTGTTCTCCCACCTCTAGGATCCTCGCGTCCAGCGACTCGGCATTCTTGTCGATGACGCGCCACTTGTAGTTCTTGGGATTGGTCGCGTTGAAAAGCGGCGACCTCTGCGGGCGAGGGGTCGAAAGGTAGGTTTGGCACGATTGCAATGGCGCCGTCCTCCATTGCGGCCGCCACGTCGCAATGTAGTAGTAGGCCATTCGAAGCCGACATGGATTCTTCCGGGCTTCCTTCGCCGAAGAAAAGAGTCATGAGATCTGGTCCAAACGTGTAGGGAAGAATGGCTGCTGCCCTGATCAAATACTTGTTAAGGTGAAGGCCGGGAGCGTTGTCGAAGGTCCAGGCGGTGCTGAGCTCCTTGGGGTTGTTGGGCTTGCGGTCTTCTGCATCGTAAAAGTCGACGAGATCCTTCCTGAATCTTTGTCGCTCCTCCTTCGAGCGTAATCCCACCGCGACCTTGTCGGCACCGGTTTCGAGCAGGCTTGTGGTGAACAGAGTCTCGAATTCTCTGCTGCCCGGCAGCCGGTCCCGCTCATCCTTCTTGTCCTTCACCCTCTCCCACGTAAACTCCCTCTGCTGGGCCACGTAGAGCTGGATCGAAAGATAGCTGACATTTGCGGTGGATATCCACTAGTTAGTGTCAAGACTGTACGTCGGCTTCAACTGTTCCTGTGCAAGGAAGCGCTGCCGATGGAAGTATTCAACCTCTCTCCGAAAGGATGCCATGGTTGGTGACTCGGCGTGATGTGCGTGGTGTTCGTGGATCAAGAAGATGAGTGAAGTTGAAGAAAAGAACTCCCGGAACTCGAAGTTGCGAAGGCAGATTCGAGGTTTATGTAAGGAAAAAAGGTTAGAAGAATGAACTATGTGTCAAGTGGCTGTAACAGGAGGCAGTGAGTACACATAGAGCTTAACGGGAGGAAGGTGTAAGATACCTCAGCAAAGCTTCGGCGTACAAGAAACGATATTCCTAATAGCTTAAAAGCTTTTCGATTCCAGTCATTTCCTACGATCTTATCCTTCCACAGCCTTATCCTCCTACAACTTTATAGAAGAGTATCCCAGAACTCTCATATCTCCTCTGGCAACTTACACTTCAGGAAGAGCAGATCTTGCAGATTTTTGCCACTGCATGTGATCTCGTGGGATCTCAGTCTCCGGTTTCAAGTACCCGTTGTAGCAGTATTGTGGTGTACTAGTATGGTCTGACCTTCGTGGTCAAACTCTGCGTGGCGATGACGTGCCACGTCGCCTGCACCAAGCGACCTATCGTGAAACTGCCCGCTATTAAGGTTTGTTGTCGGACCTTTGGAGAACAGGACGTTCAAACCTTTGGCAGTATGGCAGTATGGCAGTAAATTAGTAGGGCCCTGATTAGTATAGCACTATGGTACACCATCCGACCTCCATCCGATCTCCGGTCACGTCCCGGGACAAGGGGAACCTTGATCGGGATGCCAACGTGGTTTATGAGGAAGAATGACGCGTCCCTCCAGTAATCCGAAGCAGAAGAAGGGTGTCTCTGGCCGACTGGTCGGGGGCGATCTAACTGCGAGATGTCTGTCATATCTGGTGCACGTCAGGTACCATGTTCGAGCCGCCATCTAAGTTGCTATCTACTGCCATGTTTGATCATTTTGCCAGTCGGGACGACATGCTAGTCTCGTCTTTTTTTAGATGTCCTGATGTTGCCTCTTTGGGTTCTTCTTCTCGTTTTGTAAGATTGGGAATATGGCATTATGGTGGTAGAGACAAGACTTGGACAGTAACGCCAATGTGCACTTGTAGTCCCAATGGAATGAGATTACTACCTGGCAATTTCCACAAGCTACCTATGAGCTTCCCTTTCCAGAGCGTGAGATTCCTCATGGTAAGCCACTTCCCTGTTGATGATGACTCGGGCCACAGTCATGTCAGCACTAAGACCGCGCGGCAATCCGGATTATGTAGTATATAAACCCGGAATACGTGGTTTATAAATCCGGAATTTGTAGCATATAAACACTTGATGACGCTCTAATGGAAACGGTCGCTAGTCGAGAGTAGAATAACTTTGGCTGCCGATATTCCTTCAGCAAAACCCGCGATTACCAGCGACAATCCTCAGCTCAAGCGCAGCGAGACACAATGGCGGAAGACAAAGCTGCTATTTTGGACACGGTGCAAAAGTTCATGTCTTCGATCTCCCTAAGGCGCCCTCCATTTACCAAGGCATCTGAATACATCCTCCCAGACGCGTGGTGCGTGCTCTCGCACCCAGACGAACAATGGGTCGCGCGCCTCGGGGACACGATGGCCAGAGTCGAGGGCAAGGTCGCCAAGATCCTGGACGGCGGCGCGAGGGAGTTCCGGGAAGCAGTCACCGAGCCGGGTCCGGAGGTCTGGGTCCACGAGGACCTCGGGGCCGTCTGGGCGGGCTACCAGGTCTCCGTCGACGGCAAGGAGGTCAGTCGCGGCGTCAACCTCTTCGGCTTGCACCGCGCGCCGAGCGGGTGGAAGATCTCCGGGATCGCGGACACGCAAGCCGAACCTGGTTCGGAGCTTGAGCCGGTTTTGAAGGCTGCGGGCGATGACGTGATGAGACCTGTCAATGTGTTTCTTCAGGGTCTCACGGACCATGATTGGGATATAATGCGGTCGACGCTGGTTAGCGAGGGTGGCATAACCAATTCGAGACGGAGCATGGGCATGTTGCAGTCTTCGACGTGGCCGGAACTCATTGAGAGGCTCAAGTCACTGCTGGAGGGGAGCCCTCCGGGAGCGATGCAGGAGGTCTTGTTCGATGTCGAGGCCAGAGTATGTGGAGGATTCGCATTCCTGTGGGCACCGTTCGTCATCAATGCCAACGGTCAGACGGTGAATAAGGGTGTCAACATCTTCACTCTGCTCCGGAAGGAGGATGGATGGGTCATCTCTGGTTGCCAAGATACAAGCATGCCAACACAGTGATGTATGTAGCCGAATATATTGTACTTGGAAGCACATGTGTTGTCATTATCTCCAACTTACATGTACTGTACGTACGGCTGCCTCCTGTGCGCAAGGTCGTGCGCGTCGCCCTCATCGCCAATCGGATGTTCCTTCTTTGCGGCCTTCTGTGTCCTATCTGAGGCCTCGTCAAGACGGCCTAGTAGTGCTTTACCGTGTGTCTCCATGCTGGCGCCAATGTCTCGGTCCGACTGCTTTGACGCCATATGTGGCCTTTTCCTCCTCAACAATATTTCTGTGTTTTTATGTCAGCAATTTGATACTACGCATGGTTCGCGAGTGGTGCCTACTGTGATGCACCGTGGTGGTCGTCCAGAGAGGATTGCTCAATGGTGCTCGAACGCCCAGCGGTGGCGTTGGCACCGGCGTTGACGTCTGCGGATACCTGCATATGGTCTGTGGTCGTTCGATGATGCTCTAGTTTAAAGCAGGGAGGAGTTGAGTATATATAGCAAGGTGGTTGCAACGGTACGTGAGGTGGTTGAAGATGAAGTTAGGAGGCTTCCTGGCTGCGATCTTGTATGCTTAGAAGATGCACATGTGACGTAATTCGTTGATCATATACACAGCTACTGTCAAAATACACCCGATTTGCCAGCTCCTCAACTTGCCGCGGTCAAGCATTGAAGTGCCAAAGTGGCCCCATCTAATGCAGCGCAACCGATGGAGACACTGTCCGTATGGCGAGGCCCAGGCACACAAGGCTCAGATCAACAAGTCCCAGATGATCAGGAACGCACACAGCCCACTGGCTGCAAAGAAGGTGTATCTCGCAGGACTGGCCCTCTGGGCGGCCTTCTTGAGCTGCTGGTTCCCGCCTCCGACGTTTTCTGTCGTCTTGAACGAGTCCGCCACCAGCTGGTCGATATGCGCCGACTGCGTGGTGAGGTTGTTCACGAGCAGCGTCTGTAGCTCCGAGATCTCCACCAGTGATTTCTCCGCCGTCCTAGTAAAGCGAATCAGTGTAAATTCCTGGTAGTGCACACGGATGACCACATACCTGACTTTGTCCAAGGTGCTCTCGTAGTGCTTGAGCATGTCCTGGTTGCCCTTCTCAAACAGCTGCCGCTGGTCCTCGGTAAGGTCGTACTGCGCGTGCGAGCCCTGTCTCTCCTCCTCGCCGGGAGGAAGTCCCTTGACACTATGCCGGCGGCCGCCCGAGGTAGACGAGTCCCCAGCCCCAGCAGCATCCACGCCCATGCCGGGAAACTCGTTCAGCGCGACCATGCCCCCCCTCGCCTTGGCCAGCACGCTCCTGTTCTTCTCCATCTCCCTCGTCAGCCGCGTCTCCATCATGCCGGCCTGCGTGCGGCCGACGGCGCCCAGGCGCTGCCGCAGGAACCACAGCACCGCCTCGCGGTGGGCGGCGACCTGGCCCGCAGCGTCCTCCTCGGCGACCTGCGCGGGGCTCTTAGCTGCGGACAGGCCGGCCCCGCCACCGGAAGCCCAGCTCACGCCGAAGCGGGCGGCGTACTTCTTCTTGAGCAGGGCCGAGGCGGTGTCACGGCGGAGCTGCTCGGCGTCCGAGAGGGCGCGGATGGAGGCGTTGAGGTCGCGCAGGGTGGACTTGGCGTTGGCGTCGATCTCTTCGCGGTCGCGGTCGGTGAGGTACTGGGGGGTGGTCGAGGAGGGCGGGTGCTGGGATCTGCTGCTGCTGTGCAGGTGGGTTTTGCGCGGCTGGGCGGTCGAGAGATAGGCTTGGCGGATGGAGAGGAGGTCGGTGTGGAGGCGGGTTATGAGGGTCGACTGTATGTGCAATGGGCGTCAGTGGTCTGAGATGGACGGAGAGGATGTATACGGCAGTGGCATGGGCGTACTATCCGGTAGGCTTCTTTGAGAAATTCGTTGATGTTGTCGATGTCGTAGCTCCGTCTCGTGGGACGAGCCTCGCGCTCTTTGAGGAGCTCGTCGAAGGCTGGGGTGAGGTCGGTCATTTTGCAGATGCGAGTGCAGTACTCGGAGTACCAGAGGCTATGCCTATGCTGGCTACGGTTTCATGGTGGCTGCAGATACTGGCAGTGGCCTGTCTAATCCTCTGGACGCATTGGACACATCACGACTGGACGGATTGGCTTGATGACAGCTCTGACGTTGGAGATGTGGCTGCAGCTGGAGTGGGTCTGTGGCTGACGCACTGTGGGTCATGCCGAGTTGTGGCTTGAGGATTACATCATTGGAAGTCGCGACTTCCTCTCTCACTTTCCTCCTCACCTTTTACCTCGTGCCAGTGCAACTTTGCGACTTCTAGACATGAACATCGACGACCAGTCTTACTCAAATGGCCATTCCGACAAACATTGATACAGTACTTGCCGGAGACGTCTTCCTCACACCGGGTTCCGCGTCTCTCGTCAGCCCTATGGCACTTATCAGCCCAAGTGCCGTTATTGCCGTCTCTCCTAGCTTTTATTCCGTGCCTTCTCCGCAAACCATGCGGCCGATATCGCTGTTCGGCCTGTCGCGTGCCAGCCATTACGCCCACATGCAAAGATGCAAATGCCCTCTCCGTCTTGAAACCGGCCGTGGTGTATTACCGCGATTGATAATGGATTGCGTGCATGCTTGATGTTCCGCCAACTAGTCCGAAAAAGTCTGCTCGAAAGTCGGCCTTCATACGGGAATAAGAGGTCGGCAGGAACCCTATTTTTTCGCATATCGGCAAGTCATGGCCGCTCTCCACGACGTAAATAAGTCCGGCCCACATGGATACATATACGGACCGTATCTCAGAACCTCTCTTGTTCTTCTCCTGCAAGTGCAGATACTACTACCGTCTTGACTGATAAAAGGTTGCTGGACATGGAAACGCAAACTCTGCTTCTCTCCATGCTCTTGCCGCCTCGTCACGTCCCCCTGTCTCCTATGCTCTCCTATCCTCCTGCTTGAAAGCGAGCGAGCGAGCGACCATGACGGATGACAAGTCGACATTGTCCGGACTAGACGATCAATCCGCATCCACTCTGGCCCCGACGTCATCGCCAACTCCTACCCCCTCGCAGCTGGTCCTGAACGAGAAGAGCAGCCCCCAAGACGGCGTGCTCGCCGACCAGGAGCGGCCGGACCCAAATTCAGACGAGGACAGCAGCCCGGACGAGGACGATGTCTCCTCTGACGTCGGCGCCGAGCAGCCGGCGGGGGCCGACCCGGAGTCCATGCGGCGCGTCCCCAGCGGCCCCGCGTACAGCAGCTTCTCCAAGCCCATGAAGCGGTGGATCATCGCCATGGTGACCGTCTCCAGCTTCGTCTCGCCCATGACGGCGAACATCTACTTCCCGGCGCTCAACCCCATCGCCAAAGACCTAGGGGTGTCCATCAACCTCATTAACTTAACTTTGACGACGTACATGATCCTCCAGGGCATAGCGCCCACCCTGTTCGGCGACTTCGGCGACATGGCCGGAAGGCGGCCGGCATTCATCGTCGCCTTCACCATCTACTTCTTCGCGAACCTGGGCCTGGCGCTGCAGGACAAGTACGCCGCGCTCCTGGTCCTGCGCATGATGCAGAGCGCGGGGAGCAGCGGCACCCTCGCCCTGGGCTACGCCGTCGTGGCCGACGTCGCCGTCAGCGCCGAGAGGGGCAAGTACATGGGCATCGTCGGCGCGGGCATCAACGTCGGGCCCGCCATCAGCCCCGTGCTGGGCGGCATCCTCTCGCAGTACCTCGGGTGGCGGGCCATCTTCTGGTTCTGCCTGATCTTCACGGCGTGCTGGATCATACCGTACGTCCTCTTCGTGCCGGAGACGTGTCGCAAGGTCGTCGGGAACGGCTCCATCCCGCCGCAGCGCTGGAACCGCACCGTGCTCGAGTACATCAACCTCCGCCGCCACCCGGCGGTGGTCACCGAAACCGTCCCCGTGAGGAAACTCCGCTTCCCCAACCCGCTGCGGGCGCTGGGCGTGGTGTTCGAGAAGGACCTGTGCATCATCCTCTTCTACAACACCATGCTGTACCTGTGTTTCATCCTCATCACGGCGACCCTCTCGACGCAGCTCAGGGACATCTACGGCCTCAACGACCTGCAGATCGGCCTGTGCTACCTGCCCTACGGCCTCGGCTGCTGCGTCGCGGCCGTCGTGCAGGGCTACATCCTCGACTGGAACTACCGCCGCATCGCGCGCGGGATCGGGTTCACCATCAACCTCCGCCGCGGGGACGACCTGGCGCGGTTCCCGATCGAGAAGGCCCGCCTGCAGCCCGTGGTGCCGATGGTCGGCGCCGGGGCCGCGGTCATCGTCGCGTACGGGTGGGTGCTGCAGAGGGAGACGCCGCTCGAGGGACCGCTGGTGCTGCTCTTCGTCGTGGGCCTGTGCGTCACGGGGAGCTTCTCCATCCTCAGCACGCTCGTCGTCGACCTCTACCCGGAGGCGCCGGCCACGGCCGTCGCGGCGAATAACCTGTTCCGGTGCCTGTTCGGCGCGGGGGGCACGGCGGTGATCGAGACGGTGCTCAGGGCCTGGGGGCGGGGGTGGACGTTTACGTTCCTTGCGCTGGTGGTGGTCGTCTTCTCGCCTATACTCTGGGTGTCTATGCGGTGGGGGCCGAAGTGGCGCGAGGAGCGGAGGGTGCGGAAGCTGAGGCAAAAGGAGGAGAAGGTGAAGCAGAAGGAAGAGAAGCGGCTGAGGAAAGAGGAGAGGGCGCTGGCGGCATTGTGATGGCGTTTTGGGACTGCATTAATATCTGGGTTGGGTTTGATAGGATCACGGCGCAATGATACCTCTATCGTAGGGAGTAATGATGATGATAGAACATGGCTGCACTTTTGTGCATTGATTACTTGCACTGCGCATGGAGCTGTACACAAGTGTACAGCTCCCGCTGGGCTTGCCCAGCTCTCATTGACCAATGGTAGGAATGTGCATCTTTGCTACCTATCTGTCAGCCTACCTGTAACACCGACATCTGGGTGGCTTCGGAATCTGCCTCGCCTCTTATCAAGTTTGCCGGTGTCAGCACCGCCACGTTGGGCCGGAGTTTCCACCTCGCAATAGACGACTCGTCAAATTCAGACGACTCAAGCACTCCGTGGGCAGATTAAGTCCTTGTTCGGCTCACGTTCTTTCCATGAGTTTTATCTGAGTTGCAGTGATCGCAGCGTTACCACATGGGCTATGCCGTCGTACTCCAACATCACGATAACGGAATTACCGCATGAAATCGCATACCAAGCCGGGTGTTATTATGACCAGCTGCTTCGAAGCAAGCACTAGTTTCATCTGACGACATGACGGAACGCAGGGGCAGCGATTCTGGGAGCGAGCAAGGAGGCGACGACCTCGCCTCCCGGGTCGTCCCACCTGGGTCTTCACCATAGCCGGCACAGCCTTCGCAGGGGTCGGCGTCCCGCTCGCGACGGCCGCGGGACTGTACTACACCGCCACCGGCGGGGCGGCCATCGGGACGGGCTACCTGGCCGCGGAGGGCGGACGGCTGGTGGGTGCAGCGCGCGCGCCCGGGCGTCGTGGGCACCATCCGCGCCGCCGACCGAGTCGCCGGCGGTGTCGCCGTGGGCGAGCAGGCGCTGAGTCTGAGCCGCGACGCGGCTCGTCGGCTCGCCACGGCGCTGCCGGAAGTCAGGGTCCAGATCGAGGCGGCGCTGGAGAGGAATCCATTGGCGCGGACAATATCACTGCCTGTCCAGTTCCGGGAACACCCATCAGACGATCCTCTGGACGACGATTACGAGCATGTCGTCCTTACTTCTACCGACGAGGATGGCGGACTCGAGCTTACGGGCATGGCCACCATCGGCAGAGGCGGAACTCGCAGCCTCATCACCGCCGGTGGTGGCCGCGATACGAGCGCGGATACCAGTCCGCATACGCTGTCGGCCGATGGCCGGTCTGGCACCCCTCCGACGGACGACACAAATACGCCGACGAGCAAATCTCCAGGAGGCCCAGATTCGGGAGATATTGCCGACATGGGGATCGTATTGGTTGAGTTAGACGCGATGGCGGCGATGGATGATGGGGATGGCGAGTGGGTCTCGGATGCCATGTCGTTCCGAACTGCAAACACAGATCTCTCTTGAGATGCCTTCGGTGGGTTGCTATCAAGTAGTGGCAGGATGGGCAAGTCCTCATAGCAAAATGGCGCGCTTGCCTTGTATCCCCCCAAAGCCCCTGGCACGCACCCGTGGTGTATGCAGGCAGGTTCCCAGAGTCAGTGCATGTCGCATGTCTGTACTCATCGGTAGTCGAAGATAGGAGCGATGCAGCAGATCCTCGGGACGAGGTCTTGTTGATCGTGGAACCGAGACGCGGAGAACTCGTTAGTATTTTTGGTCCGTTAGTATTTGGTCGGAATGTACAGCCTCGCCCCCATCTACTTCCCCCCGGCGTCTCCGCCCCCAAAGTTCATGCTGTACCCGCCCGTCTTCTCGTCCTTGACCATCTTGAAGTTGTCCGTGCTCAGGCCGAAGGGCTTCAGGATGCCGTTGCCGAGATCCTTGAGCTTGCCCCACATCTCGGCCGTCTCCTTCTCCTGCGCCGCTTTCACGCGCGGCGGGAGCAGGCGCAGCTGCTCGCGGACGATCTTCCGGTCCGCCGGCGAGAGGTTCGCCATCGCCGAGAGCGCCTTGTAGTCGGCCAGGGCGCCCTCGAGGTTCGACCAGCCGCCCAGCTCGCTGCGCGCTCTGGCGCGGCGCATCAGGGCCTTGGCGCGGATCCGGGCCATGTCCTCCTTCTGCTTGCGTCTCGCTGCCTCGGCGGCGTCCTCGTCTGCTGGGGGCGCCGGTGCTGCCTTTGCGGCTCCGGCGCTGACGATGACCTCCTCGATGTCCTCGTCCTCGTCCTCGTCCTTGGCCTCGGAGCGGGCCTTGTCTACTTCCGCGACGGCTCGCTCTAGACGGTCGAGTCCGTCCAGGGCGGCGGTGGCGTGGGTGATGGCCTCCTTCCACTCGTCCAGCTTGAGGTGGCAGGCGGAGATGTTGGAGCGTAGCACGGCCAGCTCATAGTCCAGGTAGGGGGGGAGGACGGCGACAGCCTCGTCATACTTGTTGATGGCGGCATCGTGCTTTCCGGCCGAGAAGAGGGCGTTTGCCTCGGCTCTGAGCGTGTTTGACTCGTCGAGGAGGCTCTGTTTGGTCAGTGTCAGGGGTGGCCGGTCTCCGGTTGATTCCGAGGTGCAGGACGGACGGAGGGACAGCTGCTTACCGCTTCTTGGTCGGGCGGCAGCTTCTCGTGCGCGGTTGTTTCCTGCTCCTCAGGCTGTTCCGGTGCATCTCCGTCTTTCGCTACGGGGGTGTTTTTGTTTCCATTGGGCGATAAGGACGACATGTTTTTGTTGCGGTGTAAGGTATTAGTTGGTCGTGTGTCACTCGAGTGCCGGGTGATGGCATAGAATGACAGAAGGGAGAAGAAATACTGAGACAGGCAGTAAGTATGATGTCAGCGGGACACGCAACAGCAGATAAGCAGCCGGAGTGTCTGATTTTTGACTTATTTTATTTTATTTTTATTTTATTTTTCACATGTCACCGCAATGCAGTTAATTGGCTGTCGTCCTACCCGAGTGCTATGCAGGTCGCCTAGACAAGACAGCCCGGCATCGTATGTACCGTACAGACAGGCCAAAGAAAAGTAACCGGGTTCTCTTATTTACCTGTGGATAGCTACACTCATAGTACTACTATGTACCGCAGTAAGATATGCAGCATTCCAAGTTGCATGATTTATTACTGCGATATCGAAAGTAATAACGTGCCGGAGGGATGGAGCTCCCCTCAGTGCGTGCCTTCCATTAGGTACTGCTTCACCCCTGGTCGCTTATCTCAAAGCTACCCCGCTGTGGGGTCGCGATGTGTGTCACCCTTGCTGGAATCCTGGGAAACAGCGCCCGAGGTGGGGCAACCTGCCGGGATTCATGCAGGGACACGCAAAAGATACCTGTGGACCATACGATTACCAGGTACCTTTGCTAAACTCTCACCTCAACTTCTGGTGTATCTCGGCCTTATTTTATATCTTTAACCTTCTTTCGCATCGTGCCTTCCTCTTGACTTTCTATTCGGCACATCTCACGGCAGGAGCGTCCGATGTGATACCTTACCCAAGTATCTAAGTACCTGGCAACCTTCTCCTCTGAGTCTTGCTTCTACCTAGGTACCTACCTACTCTCTACTGTAGACTTCACTCCTACCATTCTTCACCTCCGATCCGTCACTGCTCCTACTTCTGGACCAGGTATAAATCCTGCTGCCTCTCTCTGCTCGCCTCTTCCAACTTCCAACTTCCAACCTTCTCCGTCTTCCTCTCTCTCACCTCGGCAGCTTATATCTCGCCGGCACACCAGGTATACAACTTATCATATACCACCCAGAGCACCCAAAGAAGCAAACGCCGGCAGTCTTCTCAAGATGGCTCCTCGTACCGAGTATGTACCTAGACAGACCTCATGCACCCTCTCTGCTCTGCCTCTCTTCAGTGGCACTCGAAACTGACTTGACCCTTCCGCCACCCAGCTTCCCGCCCGTCCGGGCCTGCCTCTTCGACATGGACGGCCTGCTGCTCGACACCGAGGACCTCTACACCCTCTGCATCAACCTGATCCTCGAGAAGTACCAGAAGCCCAAGCTGCCGTGGTCCATCAAGGCCAAGCTGCAGGGCCGCCCGGGCCCCGTCGCCAACAAGCTCTTCCACGACTGGGCCAAGCTGCCCATCGACCACGACGAGTACACCCGCCAGTACTACGCCCTGCAGGCCCAGCACTTCCCCGGCACCCAGCCCCTGCCCGGCATCCCCAAGCTGCTCGGCGACCTCGGCCGCACCCGCTACTGGGAGGAGGTCAAGAAGCAGCCGCAGTCCAAGCCGACTCTCGGCGACAAGGAGAATGTCGACCCCGCCGGCACCGCCAACGGACATAACACCAACGGCAACGGCACCCACTCGTCCTCCCCGCACCGCGTGCACATCGCCCTCGCCACCTCGTCGCACGAGGCCAACTTCCGCCTCAAGACGTCGCACCTGACGGACCTCTTCTCCGTCTTCGACGCCCACCGCCGCGTCCTGGGCGACGACAAGCGCCTGCAACCCGGCCGCGGCAAGCCCCTGCCCGACATCTTCCTGCTCGCCCTGCAGACCATCAACCAGACCCTCCCCGCCGGCGAACCCCCCATCACCCCGGAGGAATGCCTCGTCTTCGAGGACTCGGTGCCGGGCGTCGAGGCGGGCCGCCGCGCGGGGATGCGCGTGGTCTGGTGCCCGCACCCGATGCTCCGGCGCGAGTACGCGGGCCGCGAGGCCGAGGTGCTGGCCGGCCGCACGGGGGAAGCCGGCGACGTCGACCTGCACCAGCTCGGCGAGGTGGGCGACGGCTGGGCGGAGCTCTACGAGACGCTGGTCGACTTCCCGTATGCGCGGTACGGCATCCGCGTGCCGCCTGCGCGCGTCGAGGACGAGGAGTGCATGGCGCGCGGCCGCGAGGACATCGCTACCGAGACGGTGCAGCTCGTCGAGGGACGGACTGCGTAGGTGGATGTGGTGTTTCTCCACAATGACCTCGTACGGAACGGGTCTTTTTGATTGCTTTTGCGAAGGAAGGGGGGGATGGAGTACTCGCTTGGCGTTCAGGATGCTGCGTGTGATCTGGTCCAGGATCAGGACAACCTAACCTACCTGGGGAACGACACTTATGCAAAGAAAAGAAAAAAGGGGGCGGGCTTGGTGCGGGTTTCGTCGTTTGTTCCTGGAAACGGCGTACACGTTTGGCAACACCGGTTTGGCTGGTTTGGTGATGGAGGTGATAGACTAGACCCTACCTTGGACTGCTTGACGAAGAGTGTGCGGTTAGACTGCTAGACTAGACTGGCGGCGGGTGCGGCTGTCGTCCGGGTTTCGCTTTAGACTGAGACCTTCTTCGATTGGCGTTAGGGGTAGACTATGGAGGGCCATAGAGGTGCATTAGAAATTTCAACTCTCTTAGACAACGTGGTCTTCGTGCCGGTGGCTGTGATGTGACCTGACCGCAGAGATATTGTGAGAATACTCGTCACTAGCTGGCATCAAAAGTCTTGATATATGCCAAGGTCTTAAGCCCAAGGCAACACATACAATATGGTTATAAGCCAATGGGTGTCTGATCTCATCCTGGCAGGTCACCGCTATCAAACAAGCCTTGGTATCGAACGCATTATCCTTCTCTATCGAACATCCCCTTCGTCACACATCTTCTCCCCTGCCATGCATATCGAGCGACCACATTAACTTGCGTACATCTTTCCCACCTCGCAGAACAACCAGCCAAATATAGCCTCCCTCCATTAAAATAGCCCTCTAAAAGGTGTAAGCGCCGAGAGTCTCTCTGTCTATAAGGGGTATCTCTAAAGCCAACAAAAGCACAATATACCGCCGCCCCTTCTCAGACGCTTGCTTGCTTTCTAATCCCTCTCGCGGTCAGTTAGTCAAGAAAAAAAGACACGGTTTCCAACCCGATGCGATATGATTACCCCCTCCATGCCCCCATCTATAGCTGACCTTGACTTCCCTCTCGCAATCCATTGGGACATGCATGTCGGCAGCGAGGTCGACTCCGGGGTAACAATCCCACCCAGACAGCGACAGCAACGCGCGAAATCACGGACACCACAGCCCCTGCATGGTGGCCGCGTTCGGCCCGTTGGGCGGCTTGTACCACGTCCGGTACGGGCGGTCCTCGAACTTGAAGTCCGCCCGCGCGAGCAGCGGGTGCACGGGGCGCGGCTGCATCGTCATCATCCCCGCCCCTCCTGCTCCTCCTGCCCCTTTCTCTCCCCCTCCACCCTGTCCCCCCTTGGGAGGCGGCTGTTGACCCGGCAGCGGCGCCAGCCCCGTCGCGCCCGCACCACCATCCCCTTCTGTGCCCGGCTCGCGCCACCCCCACGCCTTCTTCAGCTCCGCCAGCACGGCGCCAAGCTTCCACCCGGTATCGGCGCGGACGCGGTCCAGTATGGCGAGCACCTCTGCCTGCTCTGCCGGGTCCGTCAGCACCGAGCTCGCGATGGCGACGCTGCGGATCGACACCGAGGCGACGCCGTGGTCGCGCGTGTGCGCCACGATGCCGCACACCTGCCGCGCGTGGTGCGTCGCCGCCGCGCGGTTCTCCTCGCTGTCGCGCGGGTCCAGCGGGTTGATCTGCGCGAGCAGGCACATGGCCGTGTGGTAGAAGAGGCGGCCTACCACGGCGGCGCGGCGGATGAGCCTGGCACTGTTAGCCATTACATGAACATGTATATATATATATATATAGAGATAGAGAGAGCAGATGGGGAGGAAATACACACCATATATTCGGAAAAAGCGACGTCTTGCTCCGCCCGTTGGCGTACCCGTACGGCCGCATGGGTCGCGGGCAGCCGTCGTTCCACCGGTCGCTCATGGCCTTGAGGCGCTTCCACTCGGCGAACCGGCTCTGCAGCCGCGCCTGCTCGTCGTGCGGGGACGCCTCCTGGAACCGCGGGATGTTGGCCCGGAAGTTGGCGATGCGCGCCACGATGTAGAAGATGCGGTGCACCCACGCCTCGTCCTCGCCGCCGCCGCCCACGTGGTGCCGCATCCGGCTCTCCGCCTCCGAGGGGCCTGCCGTCCTTTCGACTCCCGAGGCGTCTCCTCCTTCTTGTCCGTGTTCTCCTTGCCCGCCGTCGTCGTCGCCATCGCTGCCCGTGATGAAGCTCACGTCCAGCCCCCACTGGTCCGGGTCCCATGCCGTCTTCCAGTTGAAGGCCAGGCAACTGAGCACCTCCATCCCGATATTCAGCCAGAAGCACGCGCCCCCGATCCCCGCACTCCGCGCATCCCAGCCGCACTCGCGGATCAGCGCCCTCGCGCCCGCAATATGGCTCATGCGGGCCTGCGGGGACTCCGACATGATCTCGTAGACGTTGAGCACGGCCGCCGCGGCGGCGCACTCGGCCATGTTGCGGTCCGGGTTCTGCAGGCTGCGCAGCAGCTGCGTGGTGGCCGTGTCGTAGTAGATGAGCACCTTGTCGGCGTCGTAGGGCTTGTCGGTCAGCATCAGGTGCTTCACGCCGCACGCCAGCAGCGCGTTGAGCAGCATCGGCGACTTGAGCGCCAGGAAGGGGACGACGCGGCTGAAGTGCTTCTGGTGGTCGAAGCTGTCCATCCAGATGGCCACCTCGCTGATGAACACCTGCATGTAGTAGATCTCCTCCTCGTCGGAGAGGTAGTGCCGCTCCCCCGTGGTCTTGTCGCTCGGCGGCGTGTTGGTGCTGCCTTCCTGGGTGCCGGGTTGGTGTTGCTGCTGTTGTTGCTGGTGTTCTTGGTCTTGTTGTAGAGGCAGAGGCTGGACGTTGAACGTCTGCTGCGAGGCGTGGCCGGCGCCGATGGGCACGAGCGAGGACGTGACGCTCGACACGTCGCTCGACTGGTACGAGTGGCTGGGTCGGAGGCTGTCCGCGCGCGGCTGGAACCGCTCGTCCAGTGCGGAGGGGAGGGAGTAGTTGCTGCCGAACCCGGCGCCCTGCAGCACGTGCGAGGATATCATCTGGGTGCCGGGGAGATATGTCTCGCCCGGCCCCCGCGGCATGGGCTCGGGCGGCTGGCCGTAGGACTGGTCGTAGCCCATCTGCTCGAGCTGCATGGGCCTCCTGTTACCCGAGAAGTACAGCGCCTGCGCCTGGAGTTGGCGCCCGAAGTCTCTGTTGGCGTTGCTGAAAGCCGGCAGGTTCTCCTGGACGTCCGGTATCTGGCGATGGAGCTGGTGCTGGGCGGGGGCCTGGACTGCTCTGGACGGCGCCGGCGGCGTGACCTCCGGCTGGTCGTAAGGCACGTACCGCTCCCACCCACCGATGTACTCGGATGCTATGGCCTGGGATTCATCCTTGAAGCTGACTGTGCCGGGGGGTGTTCGGTTAGTTGCAGACTCACCTTGCCTATGCCCGAGCCCGCGAAAGTGGGGCTCGAGAAGGGATCGAAACGGAAAAGGAGAGGAAAGGAAGGAAAGAGGTAACGCACCTGTCCACCCGGGACTCCGCGGAAGCAGGTATGGCGGAGCCTGGACCTCGATCTGGTGGAAGTTGAGGCGGGTACCACGGATGCAGGCGCGGCTGCTCTTGCGGCAGTTGCCGCACTCCGGGGCGAAGTCTTCGTCGCAGCTGATGTGGCGGTCGCGACACGTCAGACAGCCGCTGCGCTTCCTCTGGGCCTTCTTGGCGGCCGGCGGAGCAGCATTCTGCCCTTTCGCGGCCCGCGATCCTTTGCCGGAGGTGTCGGCCATGAACTCGGCATCGGGCAGGCTGGGGAGCGCGGTTCTCGGATGGGTATCCAGGCCCGTTCCGGCACCGCTCGGGCCCGACAGCCTCTGGCGCTTGGCGGGAGGGACCTCGAACTGGTCCGTCGTGTAGTTGGAGCTGCCGATGGTGTCCGGCGGCGACGGCTCTTCGTACGGGACGTAGACGGTCCCCGATAATGCTACGCCCGGGCCGGCGTGTGATGACTCGGAGCCGGAGTGTTGGGGGTGGGCGAGCCGAGGAGGCACATCCATCGTCCCGGCTCCGAAGCCCGGGACGATGAAGCCGGCAGAGGCCTGATAGCCCGCCACGGCCACGTCCGGACCCGGAAACTCGTCGCGCGAAGCCGCACAAGAGACCGAGAGGGTAAATATCTCGGTTCAGTCACGAGGTGCTATGTGTGTTCCTCAGCCAGCCAGCGACGTGGGGGAGGATTTTACCAAGACCCGATGATTTGATGATGCCTTGGGATCATGGACCAATGCTGGCCGAGAGCGAACGTGTTATGGTATGGAGTGCAGTCTCATGGTCCAAGAAGAAAAAAAAAGGAAAGGTCTGTCGAAACTCGAGACACAGTCGCGGGCGGGTGTGTAGGACCAAGTCCAGTTTGTGGAGGTAACTGGCGACGACGTAATCTTGGATGCCAGGCGTGTTTGAAAGGCAGACAGATCCCTCCCCCCTCGTCGAGATCGGTAGGGTGCGGCTAGTTCAGCCAACAAGCCAAGGCGTCGCGGCTCGTTTTCCTGGTGCCGGGATGCGCCTTTGTGCAATGCAGCTAGCTAGTAGCGACCTGGAGGCCAGAGACAAGGTATGTGTTGTAGCGTTGGTCTTGTGCCCGGCCAACAGGTCACCGATCACGGCACAGCGCGGTATTGTGGTATGTGACCGCGTTTCTATACTCGTTACCTCCACGCCGTACTCTGTACACCGGGCTCAAAGATGCAGAGAAACCGACACTGCTGGTGCTGGTGCTGGTGCTGGTGCTGGTGAAATGGAGCGAGTCCTGGAAGCGAGTCCAAGAGGTATGCTGAGATTGTTGCAGGGTAACTCGTCAGACGCGGTCTTGCGCAGAATTGGTGTCTGCGGTATCGCAGCCGGGCAAGTATTATAGGCAGTCCGAGCTCTGTCCTACGGCTAAGATGGTTCTGTAGCAACGAGATTGCGCTGTCGCAGTCTGGTGGTGATGGAAAAGTGCAGTTCTGGGATCGGCGGATACGATACGTACAGCGCATGTACCAGTCTGTACTTTGGCAGTCGAAGATGAGATGGGTTGGGTGTCTGTCTTTTGACACGGACGGAAAAGCTTTTTGAGTGAGCTTTGTCGTCGTTTATTACCAGCGTTGCACTCCTCCCCCTTCACCGACCTTGGCAGTCTTGGGTTCGAGTTGATGATGATTCACCGTCGTGCCTAGTATACACCAAGGTAAGGTTTGCCAGGGCAAGCTATGTCCCGTAAGAAGGTGAAATAAAAATAAACACAAAATGCCTAAGAAGAGACGGGCGTCGCTAGACGAGAACGTCATCCATCCCGGGTTGAGTATGAAGTTTGCTGGTGTCCAGGGTGGGAACCGCGCGGGGGCTGTCTTATTAGGTGCAGGTAGTTGAGACTTGGGGCCATCAGGGCCCTCTTTGGTGTTGCAGCAGGGATTGGATGAATGCCAAGTACAAGTACAGCACATCAGACGCCACCACCATCACCACCACCCACGGGCAATTTAACGTGTCTCTTAGTACGTGAGATATGCACAGGGGACTTGAGGCCCGTAGTTGCGCTGCTTGTTGGAGTTTCGTTCAGGTGTTTGTTTGTACTTTGTTCCCCGCCGGTTCACGGGTTAAGGTACCTTCCCGTAGCTTGCGCTGGCTTTGTGCTTGGATATTCTACGCCGTTTGATCACCCAGCATCTTCGCGTCTTTCGCATCGGCATACTAGGCAGTCTGTATCTTGAATATGAAGGAAGTGCCCGTAGTATAGTCTATATCCTTGCCTACCATAGTAAGGTACGCAATGTTGGCTGTCCTGCAGCAGCTGAAATCACGAAGGACGGCAAAGCCATCGCGACATACTGACTGTCCTTTAAGCCTTGTCCTATGCATCTATTTCGGCAAGTCGACAAGGTAGCCAAGTGCGTATATTGCCATCACCCACACGATAGATCGACGACATTCTCGCCTCGTACGGCTATGGCTGTATGGCTGTATGGCTGTATGGTTGTATTGGTAAGCTCCAAGAGGCTGGAGGCCAACAAGAGGCCTGCAGCTGGAGCTGTGCAGTCGATCAGGGCCGCTTCCTCGGCACATCAGCCTGCCGACGAGGAAGGTGGGGGGTGGGGACGGACCCGGGTGCTCTTCCCCTGTCGAGCTGGCACAACCCACCGCTAAACATAGGTAGTCGCGAATCAGGCGCCGCAGACGCTGGCCAGGTACCTTACTAAGTACCTTTCCTTCCTGAGGTGCTCACAATGCATTCCGCGTGACAAAACCCAGGGAGTACAAGTGATTACGGCTACAGCATATGTATTGCGTAACGAACGAACGAAGATATGGCGGTAGCGGAGAGTTCTGGACAGTATCTGGAGAAGAGGATGAGCAGGAAGCCTCGATGTTCGTCAGCGGAACAGAGAGCAGAGCTGGGCGCACCCCAAGGAGGATAGCGCCAGATTGCCTGCAGCACTGACAGGCCTGCAGGCCCCCAGGACACGCTATTGATTTGTATGTACGCAGTATTCCAGATGCGATCTTGCAGATCACAGCCAGAGCTGCCATCCTCTGCTCCCCGACCAGCGAATGGGCAGCTGAGATGCAGGTGGGATGGGCGCCGCTGCGAGATTGAGGTCGGCGATGAGGCTGGGTTCCGGCCACCATTCCGCCATTCCGCTCGTAAACGAGAGGTTATCATCAGCCATCAATGATGGGGGTGCTTGACTGTCCAGACTGTCGTGCTTGTCTGCCTGTCCGTGGACCGAGACACATGTTGGCTCTTGGAGACAGAGTGATGACGCATTGTGCGCCAATCGACCACGTACGAACAAAACAAAAAAGTAACTAGCACAGTAGGCGTTGGCTCCCCAGGAATGCAATCTTGGCAGAGGTAACCAGGTGAAACCGGTGGCTTACCGGAACACGGCTCCAGCGAGATGCCGTGAAACAGTGTGTCGAGGAGGGCCAGCGGGCCAACGCTCCCCGCGACGCCGTCTAAAATCCCAGCGCCGATCTCTCGATGCCGTCTTGTTTATCGGACACTATGCAGGACTGTAGACTCAGCACGTAAGTCTAGCTTGTTGCTCAAGCATGGCCTAGACCGAGTCGTAGATCGCTCTGCAGGCTACATAGGTATGCAGTGACTATGCACGCGTAGGAGCATATACCCAAGGTACCGTAGTCAAGACGCTTGCTTTTTTATGACGTCGCAACTTGGCTGCTGCATTTGGGCATCTCGATGATTTTTTTTTTATGATTGTACACAGATGAGACAGAGATAGGATTAATGATGGAAATTCGACGTGAAAATAATCAAAAATTCAACTGCTGCTGCTGCTGCTGCTGCGTCATTCTGTCTCGGTTGAAACTTCCGTGACATTCAGTTTGATAGGCATCCAGATTCGCATTCGGAGATTTTCTCCACCTCGGATTCCATCGCATCGCATCCTGGCATCTTGATCATCGCCATCCCGGTGCAAATCATCGACAACGGAGACGGCCGTTGCTTCAAACCTGCAGGAAACTTTGTTTGATCGGGAAGATCGGGAAACTTCCGAAAGGATCGGCATCCAACGACCACATTCCTTCCATGCGCCTTCCACAAGGTACCTTTCTGTTGTAAGATATACCTACCTCCTACAAGTAGTCTAGGCCTGCTAGGTTTTACCTCTGGCTCCCGCACGCGACGGAAGAGGTGTTGATCAAACCCACATCCTCCGTGCTGAGCTCTTGTCGGCCGAGGAACCTCCCGCTCCCGCTCCCGCTCCGTCCTCGGCGCCCGCAATCGGCCCGCGCCCGGCCACGCAAAATGGCCGACAGCGTGCCTCTGCAGCCAAGGTCCGTCCTGCGAGGCCACAAGGCTTCAGTCCACGCCGCCACATTCATCAGGCGCAATGACCGCCTCGTCACGGGCGACGCCGAGGGCTTCGTCGTCGTGTGGGATCTGACCATCATGAGGCCTCGCGCCGTGTGGAGGGCGCACACGAACGCCATACTCGGCATATCTGCCTGGGGCGACGACAAAATCATCACGTAGGTCGCCGATGCACTTGTACCGTAGAGGTAATTTTCTATGCTAAGCTGTGTGGCGCGGATAGACATGGCAGAGACAACCGCCTGGTCGTCTGGAAGCTCGGGGCCGGGGATGAATCCGCCATGAGCACTGCGCTGCCACTGGATCCGTCCCCCGAAGAGAGACCCCAGCCCTGGCTGCTGCATCTGCTGGAAGTCAACACCATGAACTTCTGTGCCTTTGCATCCTGCTGCACTCCAACCGCAGCCTCGACGGTGCCAGCATCGGAGCTGCTCGTCGCTGTGCCGAACACTCTTGCTTCCGAAGCGGTGAGAATGCTTCTCCTACCGACGGCTGTAGCATCCCTCAACTGACAAGATATGTATCTGTAGATAGATATTTTCCACCTCCCCTCGCAGCGGCGCCTCCACACGGTGAAGCTAGGGGACAAGCACGGCATGGTGATGGCCCTGTCCCTATTCTTCCGGGCGGGCAAGCTCGTGCTGGTAGCGGCCTACGAGAACGGGCTCGTCATCGTCGCCGAACTCGGTCACGACGGCGCCTGGGTGACGACCTACGGAGCGAAGGCTCATTCGCAGCCCATCCTCTCCCTCGACGTGTCGCCTGACAAAGCCTTCTTCTTCACTTCCTCAGCAGACGCAGTGATAGCGAAGCACCCGATGCCTCACGTGTCAGAGCCCGAAACGCAGCAACCGATGGAACCCGTACTTTCTGACGTCGAACATCCCCACCAACCGTCCTCAGAGGAACCCGCAGGCGGCCCATCTCTCCTCGCAGCCGCCCTAGCTTCACAGCCGCGGCCGACTGCGCAACCCCGACCTCGGGGGACGGCTCGCGTCGAAATCAAAACCGAGCCCCTCAAGGTCGTCAACACCAAGCACGCGGGCCAGCAGAGCCTCAAGATCCGGTCCGACGCGCGCATCTTCGCCACCGCGGGCTGGGACGCCCGGATCCGCGTCTACTCGACCAAGACGATGCGGGAGGTGGCGGTGCTGAAGTGGCACCAGGCCGGGTGCTACGCCGTCGCGTTTGCGAGCCTCGACGCCGGCACCCAGGACGGCAGCGACTACGAGGGCGGAATGACGAGTGCCCGGGCAGAAGACGCTCCGACCAGCGTGGCGCCAGTCCCGAAGCTGGTCGACGTGTCGGTCAGGGACAAGCGCATCAGGCAGACTAAGACGGCACATTGGCTCGCGGCGGGGAGTAAAGACGGCAAGGTCAGCTTGTGGGACGTCTTCTGATCGTCCGCTGTTGTATATATACTGCTCCCTAGACATGTACAACCCATATGACGCTTCAAAAAAAAAAAAAAAAAAAAAAAAAAAAAAAAAAACCCCCTCCAAATTAAACAAGAGAAGACAGACACAGAAAAGACCAAATGAACTCCTCACAAATGCGCCCTCCCCTCCAACTTCCTCCTCTTCTTCCTCTCCTTGACCTCCCTCCTCAAACTCCTCGCCTCCTCCCCACTCAGCCTCGGCGGCGCGCCCCCCTTCCCCTCGGCCTTCACCGCGTCCTCAAACAGCCTCCGCCCCACCGCGTCCGCGAGCGCCACCACCCTCGTGCTGACCGTCGCCCCGTCCCTCCGATTCTTGCCCTCGCGCCTGCTGCTCGCGATCTTCTCCGTAAACTGCCACAACCGTCCCTCTGCCACCAACCTCCCCGTCTGCCCGTCCCGACTCGGCTTCCACTCCGGCGCCAGACGTAGGCGGGGCGGTACCTTGGGGTCCCGCGACTTGACGACCTGGATGACGCCCTCTTCCTTGAAGCGGGCGTACGAGTTCTTGAGGGTTTCCTTGTTGACGGCCTCGAAGTAGCTGAGGTCGCCCTGGTGGTAGAGCGTCTTGCCCAGCAGCTGGGCGCTGTCCTGCGCCTTGGAGACCTGGATCCAGATGTCGGAGCCGGCAAGCTCGGGAGGCGGGGTGAGGCCGAGCAGGGACACGGCGGCCAGCCAGGTGGCCTCGATGAACGGCCAGATCAGGAAGCAGTAGAAGTCGTAGTTCTCGCGGCCGGCGGCGCGCTCGGCGTCGGTCAGCCCGATGGCGAGAATGCTGCCGGTGCTGGCGTCTCTGGTGAGGTAGATGACGTTGTCGGCGGCCAGCCCGGCGAGGGTCTTGTCGAGGTTGGCCGCGAGGCCCTCGCTGGGGAAGATGAACTCGCCGCGGAACAGGGAGGACAGGAACAGCACCTGGTCGTGCAGTTCCGCGTAGGGGATCTCCTGGTTGGCCGGCCCGCCGCCCTGCTTGACCTTGGTGTAGAGCGAGGCGGCCACGATGGCCTCGGAGATGAACAGGTGGATCGTCATGTTGCGGTAGAAGGACAGCTGGAAGCGGTCGACGGCGTAGTAGGTCGGCTCCGCGAGGCCGTCGACCGTGCCGACGAGGTCCTTGCCGAGCACCTCGAGGCCGCGCGCGACCACGTCCGAGAGCGGCGCGCTGCCGAAGTGCGCCACGCGCCCGCCCTTGGCGCGCACGCGGGCGATGAGCCACTCGACGCGCCGCAGCAGATCGGCGCGGCCGACGCCGCGGCCGCGGAGGGTCAGCAGCACGGTGCCGATGAGCGCGGTGGGCATCACGACCGAGACGTCGTTGATGTCCGAGAGGACCTTGTAGCCCAGCGTGCGCAGGACTTTCTGGCGCACCGCCGGGTCGGCGGTGTCCTTCCAGTTGATGGCCGAGGGGATCTTGGACATGCGGGCGATCTGCTCGGTGACGAAGCCGCGCAGGCTCCAGGGCTCGTGGAAGCGCACGTCGACGCGGCCGAGCTTGAGCGACAGCACCGAGGACCCGCCCGACAAAAAATCGGCCAGGTTCTCCTTCTTCTTGGGCACGCCGAGCAGCTCGTTGACGTACCCTTCGGTCTCGATCACCTTGTCGTACTGCGTGCTGACGGGGCAGATGACGGCGTCCTCGACGCGGCCGGACAGGATGCTGTCGAGGACGAAGCTGAGGATGCCGAATTTGGGCGGGAGCAGCTTGCCCGTGCGCGAGCGCCCCCCCTCGATGAAGCACTCGATGTTGTACCCCCCGCGCAGCAGGGTGTCGATGTAGGCCTGCACGAGGGTGCCGTACAGCACGTCGTCGCCGAACTGGCGGCGGATCCACATGGCGCCCGCGTGCTGCAGGAAGCTGCCGACGACGGGGAAGTTGAGGTTGTCGCCGGCGACGACGACGGGCAGGGCCAGCCCCAAACGGTAGCAGATGAGCTGCAGCGAGACGTAGTCGACGTGGCTGCGATGGCAGGGCAGGAAGACGATGCTCTGCCTCTCGCGCTCGGCCTTCTCGGCCACTTTCCGCAGGCGCAGCACCTCCTCGCTGGACACGTGGATGCCCTGGTGGTAGGCGCGCGTCAGCAGCTGGGTGACGAGGTAGTAGGCGCCGCGGATGAACGTCTTGCTCTCGAACTTGCAGATCATGTCGTCGGTTAGCTTGTCGGCCACCTCCTGCAGGCCGGCGACGAGGGCGGCGCGGCGGCGCGACCGCTTGGCGGCCAGGTCCTCCGGCGAGGAGGAGCCGAGGAGGCCGTCGCGCTCCTCGACGGCGAGCCGCTGGTCGGCCAGCTGGGCGATGCGCGCCTGGAGGAGCTGCGAGGAGAGCACGGCGCCCTTCATGTTCTCGGAGAAGCCCGAGTAGAAGATGGGCTGGCCGATGACGTTGTCGTAGGCGCGCCAGCCGGTGCCGGAGACGTAGAGGGAGACTTCGCGGAGGAACCTGGTCGCTGGTATCAGTATCTGGTATTTTTCTTTTCTGTGTCTTATCCGACGAGGGAGCAAGCAGCTTACTGCAGTGGCTCGGAGCGGAAGCGCGACATCTGCTTCATCAGCGCCTCTTCCTTCTCATCCTCGCGCGGGGGCGCCTCGACGAAGCCGCTCGGCTGGAGGGTGATCTTGTCGCCGAGGATCTGGAGGTCCGGCGCCGAGTCGCGGGCGGGATCGTCCTTGGCCCGGTCCGCCATCGCGTCGAGTTTGAGCACCGTCTTGGGAGGGGGTGGTCAGTCGTTGGTTCGGTCTAGTCGAGAGATCTGCTTCGGTCGTCTCGCTGGGTAGATAGTTGCGCCTACATGTGTCGAATCTGCGGCAGTAGCATGGCATGGCATGGCATGACGGCTGTTGGCTTCGTTGAACCCCGGAGTATCGCTAGTCTAGCTCTCTTTGGAGTCCGGGGTTGGTCTGGAGTTGACTGGAGTTGACAGTGCCGTGGCTGTGGGGTAGCCGTCCACTACCCGGCAAGAGGAATAGCGCCTTAAGCCGAGCTTGCAGTGGGAGTGGTGGTTCTGTTGCTTGGCATGTGATGAAGCTTCAGGCGCGTCAGTGCATAAATAAGGTACGTATTAATCTACTGTGTGGTAATGCTACTACGCAGTATGCAGATGCTATGCATGGAGTCTAGTGCATTGCGGGGCAGCTGCGGGGTAAAACTTTGCTGAAGTTTATAGCTGCCAGCTGTCAGCCTTGCACTTCAGCTTCCCCTACCTGAGGTACGTACCTTTTTGCTGGGCTATCACAGTCTTGACTTCAAATCCCAACACTGAGACAATCTGCGATCTTTTGCTTGTCTACTCATCAGCAATCGATTATTCGAACCGGCGTCCTGCCGAGATGACCTCCAAACAGCAGCCTGTCACACAGGCTCTCCTGGCGCGGGCGCATTCCCCAGACTCGGCCAGCAGACTTTTCACAGACAAGATCCAGCACCGCACGCTTCACCTCCGACCGTCCTCTCCTCCACCGTCCAACGACCGCGAGGCGCGACGGAGAGCCCGCCGAAAGCAGGCAGAGCAGCGGAAGAAAGCGCTCAAGCCGAAGCCGCTGTCAGCGCGCCAGAGGAGGAAGCTGGGCCTCTACGAGGTGCCCCGAGAAGGACAGAAGTACGCCATCTACGAGCCGCTGCACCGTCTGTGGCTGGGCTACATCCGCGAGATCCTGGGCAACGAGATCAACACCGGCGGACAGGGTGCCGCCGCCAAGCTGGCCAGCGCAGACTTCCACGGCGCCGCGGTCGAGGTCGTCCGCAGCGGGTGCGTCAGCCGCGTGGGCATCCGTGGCATCGTCATCAAGGACTCGCGATTCGTCTTCGAGATCATCACGGAGAAGAACCGCGTCAAGACCGTGCCGAAGGAGGGGACGATATTCCGTGTCGAGGTTCCAGCGAAGGATAGCGACCCGGAAGGTGTGGCTAGGCTGGAGGCGCAACAGGACGTTGACGGTGCAAAGGGCGGGACCGGGACCGGGGCCGGGAAGTTCGTCTTCGAGCTCCACGGCGAACAGTTCAGATACCGACCGGCGGACAGGGCGACGAAGAAGTTCAAGACGCATTTCTTGAAAGACCTCTGATGGTTGTCCTGGTCTGTTTGAAGCTACAACGCCACCTACCACTTGTCTCGGTGTCACAGAAGGAGAATGGCTCCGTCGGATGTGCAGCGTTTATATCGCCTCGAAGACGCCGTGGAGAGTCAGCAAAACGCCTGCGATACCCTGGAAACTTTCCGCGGCTTGGGTGCAGGCGTGCATATACGCCCCGCGGCGTCCTCTTTGCGGTCGACTTGATTGTACGCTGCCACCAGCGAGGTCTGTCCTCTTGCACAGTATTCATCCGTCGTTCATCCAAGCCACTTCAATTGCCGGATTGCTTCGAGATCAAGGAGTGGCTAGGCTTTAGTCTCGAGATCTGGGCGGCGATCTTCAATGCACGCAGAACCGGATTCTGAAATCCAAGGTCCGACAATTGAGGTAGATTGGCCAAATCGCGGTCGTGACGTTCATCTGCGCTGTCAGTATTCGCTGTCAGTATTCGGAATCCGGATGATCAGAGGAGGCGCTTGTCCTTGGTGGCGATCCTCAAACAGTGAGCGCCTCAAAGTGCAGGGGTTCGTTCAACCCAACCCGCGCGGCCCCGACTCGCAGCGTTTCAGAGCACGATGCGCATTGCGACATCCTCCTCAGTCCTCATGTCCAGCCGTCAATTCTGGCCGTGTCCCCAGAGGTGCCGAGAGTCGTGTTCGTGGGAAATCCCTGAACAAGCTCGCCCAGGAGAACCTGATCGCCATAAAGGTTGACTTGGCCCCGTCCCAAGACTTCCAAGGCCAGGGTTCTCTCGTCGTCTCCTTTCGTTTTTTACGTACTTTGTTGTAATACGCTTTCAGTGCCGGTCACTCGTTTATTCTATTCTTTTCGACGACGTTTCTCTGCCAAGATGAGAGCCTCAATAGCTGCTGCGGCCCTCCTGGCTGCGACTGTCTCTGCGCACGGCAATGTCACATCCCCTCCGGCGCGTCTGACCGGACCGGGCATGGTCAAGGCATGTGGGCAAAGTGCCGTCGACAACGTCCTCGCCGACGGGACCATTCCTCTTGAGGACGTCTTCAACGCACTACCCAGCTGTAAGTGACCGCGTCTGCATCTGCGAGATGGGCCCCGTACTGACCGGACGGAAAGGCAAACTTGACCTCTGCCGCGGCGCCGTGTTCGAAGACAACAAAGCGCGAGTACAGAAGTACAGTCCTGGACAAGTGGTGCCCTTCAAGGCCATATTACCCATCGCGCACGAAGGGCCGGCCAACGTGTCGATCGTCAAGACGGCCACCAACAAGATCCTCGGCAACATGCTGCTCGTGTTCGACAGCTACGCCGACGAGAAGCTCAAGGTGCTCCCCGCGAACAATACCAACTTCGCCGTCACCATCCCGACCAACCTCGCCGCCAGCGACTGCAAGCTCGCCGGGGAGTGCGTGCTGCAGTGGTTCTGGTTCGGCACGGCCGCGAAGCAGACCTACGAAAGCTGTGTCGATTTCGTCGTCGTGTCCGCCAGCAACAGCAGCGTGGGCGCCGGCAGCGGCACGACGACCTCTGTGGTCTCGGCCACCTCCGCGGCTGCCACCAGTGCTCTGGCGTCGGCCACCTCCGCTGCTGCTACCAGTGCTTTGGAGTCAAGCGCTTCCACTACCGCGCTCAGCTCGGCAAGCTCTGTGACCGCCACGTTCAGCTCCGTTGCCGGGGAAGCGACCGCTACGAGCACATCAGAGTCGTCCGGGGGCAGCTCCGATGGCTCCTCCACTTCGTCCAGTCCCAGTCCGTCTGAGAGCAGCTCTTCTGGGGATGATTCCTCCTCCGACGATAGCTCCAGCGAGGCCTCGGCCCCTGCCGACGAGGCGGAGGCTCCGATCCCGGAGCCTGCGACACCCGCCGAGGGGGCATTCGGCGGCACTGCGGGCATGATCCCCGAGCTTAACGAAGATGGGACGCCGGCGGAGGACAGCTTCGGCGGCACGCAGGGCTCGATTGCCGCGGTCACCCGGAGGTTGAGGAGGTTTATTCGGCCTGATGATGTGACGAGCAGGAAGTGAAGGGAGGAAGCGAAGGCTGGAGTGTGATTCAGCGTAGCTTTGTACTTATTTCAACGTAATACTGGACGACGGAATACCCTCAATTACGCAGATCGTCCAGTGAGACCGAGATAACCACCTAGTTTTAGTGTACAATATACCTCTATGCAAACCTGCTTTTTAGACCTGCCTGGCAATATACACAAGATCAACCGTATCCTAGCTTATAGGCACAGCGTTGTAGAAGACTCGCTATCCAACTCCGTCTAATGCATATGCCACCCTCTATGATCCTTGAACGGGTTGAAGAATGATGTTATCAATCAACCTGACCGCCGGTCCCCCACTGTGTCCTAGATCCTCACCGGGCTGCGGCGCTTCAACAGGGAGCATCTTGATGGCCCCGCTCAGGATGCCGCCCTTGGCCTTATCCACGGCCGTCAGCTCGGCCATGGTCTCCGGGTCCGCGAGCGAGACGTAGTCAATCTCGAACCGAACCCTCTGCTCGGGTGCTAGCGCCGCCTGCTCGGCCAACACATCATCCAGCACCCTTCTCGCAGCCTCAAGTATCTTCTCGCTATCCACCTCGCCGGCTGCGTACCGGTCCTCGGCCGCCCGCAGCGCGCGGCTCAGCACGGTAGCGACCAACCTCCGCCGCGCGCCGAGATACACATTCCGCGAGCTCAGCGCCAGGCCGTCCGGCTCCCGCATGGTCGGGCCCACCACCACCTCGACCGGCATCAGGAAGTCACGCACCATCTTCTTGATCACCACCGTCTGCTGCACGTCCTTCTGGCCGAAGTACACCCGCTCCGACTGCACGACGTTGAACAGCTTCATGCACACCGTCGCCACGCCCCGGAAAAAAGTCGGCCGCGACCGGCCCTCCAGCACCTCCCCCACGGGCGTGACGGTCACAAAGCTGCCCTTGCTGTCGACCTCCTGCCCCGGGAAACCGGAGGGGTACATCTCCTCCGTCGTCGGGGCGAAGACCGCGACCACGCGGCCGAGGTTGCGCCCGTCGTCGGCGAGCTCGCGGTCCAGCGCCGCGAGGGCAGCGGCGTCGGCGTCCCACGAGGACGGGTACGAGGCCAGGTCCTCGGACACGCCGAACTGCGCCGGGTTGACGTAGTGCGAGACCACGACGGCGTGGCACTCGCGCGCGGCGGCGCGGATGAGGGAGAGGTGCCCCTCGTGAAGGGCGCCCATGGTCGGCACGAGGCCGACGACGCGGTGGTCGTGCAGCTGGCGGCGGCGCCAGGCGCGGTGGGCGGACACGGTGCGGTGCACGAGGATCTGGGTGTTGGGGAGCTTTTCGGGTTTGGCCGGGGGCGAAGGCCGGGTGCGTAGCGGGGAGGGAGTGGATGGGCGGGATGCGCTGGCCATGGTGCGGACGAGGAGGGGGGGGTTTTGGCGGCGGAGGAGGGGGAGGAGGGTGGTTGTGGTTGTGGTTATGGTTGTGGTTGTGGTGGGTGTCAGGGCACGCGAGCAGGAGATGCGCCGGAGTGCTGGCCGGATCATGGTTCGCGGTCGGCTGCGGCGGCGGCGGGTGGAAGATGGATGGGGAGGGTGCGTTGGTCGAATGGAGGAGGTGAGAAGCAGCTGCGGGCCATCACGGGAGCTCAATGGCTCGTTTTTAAAGGAAGTCGTTCGTGATGGTTTCTGCGCCGGAGTTTTGAGGACGGCTTGGGTTGCTCTTGCCGCGGACCGGGACTCTGTCGCAAATACGGACGGCCCCGCCGGCCCACTTTCTTGGCGAGGACCCACTGTTGCATGGGTAAGGTGAGGCACGGGGTACGTACCTCGGCCAAGCATGTCCCATCGACAGGAAGGTGCGAGACAGAATGGTGCTACACAGGAAGATGTTACTCGGTAAAGGTACAGTAACTTCAAGGGCAATGTGGAAACTTTGATATCGAAATGTGCGAGCTATGTCAATCTCCAAGTCTTATCAACGTCCTGGTTAGGTACAGTATCTGATGAACACAGAACCTGAGAGTATCTCAGTCTTTGGATGCTGGCACTTGCCCTTGACCAAGGCATGCCACAACCAGATCATGCAGCGATGCCTTGAAACTGCGGCCAAGAATGTCACTACAGTATCTTGGAAACGGTGGGCAAGTTCGACGAGCTTGCAGACTCGATGCCTGACGAAGCAGGCTCTGGGGTCCGGCAGACTGAAAGGCGTTTTGGGATCTGCCGCCCAGGCACACTCAGCCAACCGCCAACCGCCCAATTGGAGGGTTCCACGCATGATGCCTGCGGCTGGGTCGCGTCGAGCGCAGCCTCACTTGTGCCGACTTGGATGAAATAAGGAGGACGCATCCCCCTTCTCTGTCAACTGTGTCAGAACTCCTGCCAACGCCGAAGCCAATCCCAATACTGTCGAAGAACGCTTGGTCCTAACATCTACGAATCCTCACAAACATGGCCGAGATCCTTGGCGCTGTGGCGGCAGGTACGCAGCTGTGCGAGCTTGCCGCCACAGCCTTGCTGAAGACCGTACGTCTGGTGAAAGACTTGCAGGACGTGCCGAAGAAAATGGTCGTCCTCCTCCAGGATGTTGAGAAGTCAACCACTGGGGTCCAAGGCATCTTCAGCAGCATCCTACAACCAGGCTCCAAGGTGCTCAAGCAACTCGATGCGACAAAATCCGGCAACCTCTCCAAAGTCGCCACCGAGCTTCGCCAGGCTATGGACGAGGTCATCATCATGCTCCAGCCCCTTGTCGGAACCCAATCGTCTGGAAAAGGCAAGGCAGTACAACGTCTATGGAAATCGATCATGACAGTGAAGGCCGAGAAGGGCGTCATGGAGAAGCTGGAAAGGATAGACAGACTCAACAACGAATTCGGTCGACACCTCGGCATGGCAAGCCTGGAGTTACAGGCCACAATCAGCGACAAGCTTGACAGAGCCCGAATCACCAGCGGAAACGACAAAGCGGAGTTAACTGCCGCTCTCGAAACGAACGGCCGCCATCTCCAGATGACAATATGCGAGAAACATACCGATATTACCAGCCAGTTGACAAGTATATCATCGACAACTAGGGACTCCCAACAAACAATAACCGAAGTTCGAAGCAGTCTTACAGAGACGAAAGTCGACTTGGGTCGTATTGCCGAGGACACGTCCTTCATCAGACGTGAGATAGCAACTTTGACTGGTCCGGAGAGGCCAGAGCCGGTGTCTCACGAGCAATTTCGGGACCTCGTCTCCCATCAGGTCACTCGAGCTGATTTTCTACACTTCAGAGATGAATTGCTTTCGGTGTTGACTGGCCAGACCGATGCACTTTCCACTTCATCACAAATGACATCTCGCAATCTCAGTCAAGACGAGCAACGCTCAGTGCAAGAAGGCGCCCGTCAGCAATTCTTGCTGCGTCCTAGCTTGCTGGCAGACGCGACGGCAGGACTTCACCGCGACAGACTCTCGACGACAGGGCCCTGCCAATGCAGAATTTTCCGACGATATAGGAGCAAAGATATCTGGAGGTTGACTTTCAGGGCCGAGGAGATAAACCAACATCGGCCGGGATGCCCTTACTCCAAGTTAGGCGTTCGATCCTGGTCGTATTCAGCGAGGGCGGCCTTGGCCCCTTTTCTCAACAGCACGTTGGAACTGGCGATCGGGGCCACAATGAAGGGTCGTTCCTGGTCTATGGCTCCTCCCTTGCGATTTCACGGGACAGTCAAACGGTCCGAGTCACCTTTATTTCAAGCCTTTGACCGTTTACCTGGCTTAGTCGCCAAGAATGTCTTGCGTATACCCTGGCATTCTGTGTACATGCCAGATGTGTTCGAAGAATATATTCCGGGGATTGGACTGGGCACCCGCACCTTTTGTTGGTTCCCAAGTTCGCGAATAGAAAATCTCATCCCGGAGTATGATATCGGGGAACCTCAATGGCAAACTTTTTATTACGTTGAATGGGATGTTGATCTCACGAAACATCATCTCGCCAACCTTTGCCGTCAAATACGTCTGGAAATTGAGCAGGGGCGTGCTTCCGGAGCCGACTCGGATGAGGAAGGCCGGACGTTGTTATTTGTAAGTTGTATCGCCCCTTGGCCGGTCCCTCACTGACCATGTACAAGAGTCTTGTAGAATTGCTGATAGTATTCAACCGAGAAGGCTGCCGCAGTCCACTCTCAGCTGAGTTCAAGTCTCTCTTCGAGATCATCATGGACTCTGGAGTAGATATAGCTGCCCGATCGTATAACCTTTTAATGGTGTAAGTCTTTGTACCGGATTTCGCAGTTTGCACAGACCTGAGGAAACTAGATCCCCTTCCAACGTCAACGTATGTCTACCTGAGTCTAACTCACATGTAGGCTGGGGTGCTCTCCAGGCCTGACAGCTTTGGATTGTCTTCTGAGGGGTTTCAGCCGGGGAGACTTGGATTATTTGGAATCCTTCCCTTTCATCGCGGATTATCTTGCTGAGTCTGTGGCGCTGGTAACTACATCCGCGATCGAATGGACCCCGAAGCACTTGGAGCGGTACCCCGAGATAGCAGAAGGTATGACTATGTTCCAGGCACACACTGCAGCATCCCGACTGATATGGGACAGAGCTTCAAGTATTTGATGACAACCAGATGGCAGTAATACGCAGGATGCCATCCGTGTTGGAACACCTAGGCGATAGTCCTACCGACTGTGGTACGCGTCCCTTCGAACTAGCAGAGCTGGCTCTCGGCTGGAGTCATGGACTTCGTCGTATAGTTGATGCGAACTACCCCGTTCGACGAGCCATTGCAACTGCCTGCCAATTACGGGATCACGAGTCGCTCTCCATTCTTCTAGAGACCCCGACTCCCATTTTCTCCGTGGACCCGGCCATGTTTAGAGACTTCAAGCATGTGTTCTGTGCCATTTTCATGGCGCGGTCAATCGATCATGGCAGCTTCGATCTCATCCTTGCAGAGTATATCAGGCGAAGAAATGATTTAAAGCACCTAGCCATGAGCAGTCTTCCAATAAAGCAACAGGAAGAACTCGGAATTGACGAGCAAACCATGTTGGATTCAAGAGCTGAATATACCTTTCACAGCTTGAAGCAGTTCATTCCCGTCCCGGAGTCACTGGACTGTTGGATCTCGCCCTACCATATGACTCGCGATTATTATTGGATGCCCTTGAGCTGGTTCGATCAATTCTATAATGCTGGCTTCCAGTCCGTCGATATCCCTTACCAAGGTTATACACCATTGCTTTGGAGGCTGACTCACTGGGTCGTATATCGGCGCGAAAATGTATGGAAGTTCCTGCCTTGGTTCCTAAGACATGGTGCCAGAGCGGACTGGACGGACATGGCCGAGCTCAAAGACACACGATACCCCACCGCCCTCTTCAACATAGCGCTGATTTGGCGCTTTTGTGCCGATCAGAGCGGAGGATTCGTGATATCCGATGATCCGATATTGAACGCCTGCAAGGAGTCTTCACCCTGGGTGGCTACCACGCTACACACGATTTCTGATGACTGCAATTGTTTCTGCGGGAGCAAAGGATGCCTTCCTAGTCACCTTCTCTGGCGGTGCAGTGGTCGCAGATGCTGGTGTGATAATGAAAGCCTGGATTGGCGCGCCGGCTTCCTCACAGATTGGATTTCTGTCTGGCGGCTGACGGTCCCTGAAAAAGAACTGGTGTACTCGGAAGTGGCTCGTCTCGAACTCTTTGAGCGCCTTGGCATGGCTCACACATGCTGTTGCAATACAAGGCCGAGTTTCGTCGATGACGACGAGTCGCTATATTTATGCCTTCGGCTCTGTCCGGACAAGCAGGAAAGAACACGGCTGCAGGATGAGGATAGCGAGCTCGCTCTTCAACTCGAGGACCTAGTAGCTCACTACGAAAACGCGAGGAAGGTCCACGGGGGCACCATTGAGAGCTTCTGGCGCCAGTGGTGGCAGGTACTGGACGAGATACTGCCGCCATTACTGTCCGTCGAGGCCTGCAAGAACAGACTACGAGGGTTGCGGTGGAGCTTACATACCGGAGAGTTTCGTCAGGTCGACCGCTCAGCCATCGAAAACAGGGCCGCAAGAGAAGAAGAGGCACTCAAAAAGGCCGGGTACGGTGGGCCCGAATTCGAAGACTTCCGGGAGGTGATCCGTGTTCACTTCAGCGGCAGAGCGTGGGACCCTCTGCCATCTGACGTTACTGACACTGCAGTGTTCGAGTCAAGATCCTTCAAGGATGTGTATGGATGGGGCACTTTAGTCCCGAAGAAAAGTGAGATACGTCAGGACTCTGCCTGACACGTCCATGAACCGGTCGCCGACATTGCGGAGATAACATGGCAGAAACTCTAACTTTGCAGGAAGTGAGTATGCTTCCTCGGACAAACATGCCCTCAAATACCGAAACATATGCCTCTGGATGTTGATACAAGCCCTACCCGAACCCAGAACACAAAGCGCGTGTCACCACACCAGCGTGCCTCTCCCCAAACCTCCTCCAACCACAGCCATCCTCAATCACGACCCTCAAACAAGCACAACCTGCGTCTCGTCAAAAAACTCCTCCTGCCCAGCAGGAAGCCAAAACACGCCGATCCGCTCGAACCCTCTCTTCCTCGCGCCGCCGCGCGCCTCGCGCAACACAATCCCGACATCGACGTCCAGCAGCAAGGCGCCGGGGGGGCCGACGCGGGGCCGCGTCACGCGGCCGAGCAGCAGGACGTACGCCCACGAGAACTTCGTCTCCGCGGGCTCGGTGGTGTCCTCCAGCGGCCGCGCGGCCTCGAACGCGTCGCTGTCGAACATCAGGTCTCCGGCCGCGAAGCCCAGCGCGTCCGCGTCCCCGTCGGCTCCCCGCCGCCGCAGCGGCCCCGGCAGCGGGATTTCTCGCACGACCAGGGGAGCGACGTCGTCGTCTCCCGCCGCCGGCGGGTGCGGAGGCGGGAAGTGCGACCCGTTCCGGCCGATGAACTTGTATATCCCCGTCGAGGGGTACAGCCTCGTGTGCGGGCGCGCCGCGATCTTGATCGCGGTGAACTTGCCCGACACGCGCAGCTGCCAGGAGTGGGCGTGCAGCCGCGGCTCGTCCGGTTTGTGCGTGGGTGTGGGTGTGGGTGTGGGTGTGGGTGTGGGTGTGGTGCCCAGGGGCGTCAGGCTGTCGATGCCGTAGACCTTGAAACTGGCGTCGGGGAGGAAGGCGCTGCCGTAGCGGTCGAACAGGGTGTGCGGCGAGCCGACGGCGCAGGCGTACCTGGTCACCATCGAGGCCCAGGACCAGCTGGGCACGTGCGCGCCGCCGCCGCCGCCGCCGCCGCCGTCGTCCACCCGCCATCGGCCCGGCTCGGTCGCTTTGTCCGGCAGCCCTCTAGGCCACGCGGCTCCGATGTGCCACATGAGCTGGCTTGCGAGGTCGTCGTTCGAGTTGGCGAATAGACCTGCCACGAATTGCTTGTCGATCAGCGGCTGCAGGGCGCTTGCGAGGCCGATGAGGGGGGAGAGCCTGTCCGCCTCGGCGACGCCGGGCTTCTGCACGGTCTGTTGGATGTATGTCCTCCGAAATTCGTCCCACAGCTGAGCCACGTGGAAGTAATCCAGTGGTGTATCCGCGAGGGTGAGTTTGAGGGCTGAGACGGTCGAGGGGATGGTCTCGTCGATGGCGGTCTTTGACAGACGGCATTCGCAGCCCGTCTCGATGCGGCACTCCCACGCGAGCTCGGACATGCCCATGTGTAGGGTCCGCGGGGCGAGGATCTGCTCCTGTAGGAAGGCTGTGCTCTCGAGCAGTGGGCAGGGAGGGGCGTTCAGGTCAACGCGCGGACGGTGGTATGGGAAGAAGGTCGGTTCAACGTGAAGCGAAGCGTGGCTCTCCCCGTGGTGGACGGCTGGTCTGGCGTATAGTCTGTAAGGCTTTCTGTCCTTGAACACTGGTATTTCTACCTCTTGCACTTCGACTCCCTTGCCTCTGTCCAGCCATCTAGTGCCTAGGAAGGTTTCGTGGAGATGTGTGGATCTCTCCAGGGCGATGTTGAGGTATGAATGACCATATGTCCGATGGGCTTGTTCAACATGCCAGGCCAGGTCCTGGGGATCATCTTGTACGACACACAGCGCATGTAGCCAGAGATAGCGGATATCCTGCTCTGACGCAATGACCACGGCGTCCTGAACCACAGGAGGGAGGTCGCACCACCGTATTCTCTGGCCCATCAGCTTGGGAAGGGTGTCCTTGTTGAGGACCAAATCAGAGCCACCACGCGGTTTCCAGACATGGCTCACCGTGGCATACGGGTCCGAAATGCCCGCGCAGTCGACGAGTCGGATGGAAGTCCTCGGGCTGTCGCCCAGGTCCAGCAGTCTTTTTGGACACCATTTCTGGACGCCCAAGACGCCATCGCCCTCCTGACCAAGGAGGGGCTGGCAGCAGGGCCAGTGGTTACCGGTGCACTCGTCGAGCCAGCCCTTGACCAGCCGCTGCCGTCGGTCGGAGGACAGCTTCGCCGGTACCCGGCGAGCTGGGGCGATGCCTTTGAAAGGTGTGGGGGATGATGGGTCGCTGAACAGCTCAAAGTTGAACTCCAGTTTGGTGAGGGCCCTGACTTTGGCCCAATCTTGAATTTGGCGTATGACCTTGCCGAGCTCGGGGTTGACGTCGACGTCGACGTTGACGTTGGCATTGATGTTGGTGAGAGCAGCGGCACCAGCCCCATTTAGACTCTGACTTATGGCCTTGCCGATGCCAAACTTGTCCTTGTCAATGACGCAGTGAAGCGTGATGGAGGCATGCACCTGCACTGGCAGCTCTCCCCTCTCGCGTATGCTGACCAAGCCTATCTGGAGATAGTCGAGGAAGGGGAACTTTGAAGCCTTTGCTGGGGGTTTATCAGGGTATTGCGAGTAAGGCCACGGCTCTGATGGGGGCTGGGAAGGCTCTGTGATGTGTGGCATGATCATGGAGTCGATCGCTTTCAAGATGGCGAAGCATATCTGGCATCCTCTGCCCATGCCCGTGAGGACGCTCTTGATGATCACGAGGTGGTTTGTCCTCCCCATTGGAGTCCATATCGTCTGGGAGTCTCCGTGTGCGTCTCGCGGCGGGAATTTGAGGCTGAGACAGCCCTCGCACTTGGCCTCCTTGCGTTCTTTCTTTGGTCCCTTGTGCAGACCAGCTGTTGCTGGCATCGTGAGTGCCACAGGGGGGCCTCAGGAGCCCGAGGGTGTCCTTCTTAGTGGATGAGGGCGGACCAGACCAACTAGTACACACACACCTGTAATAGGTCTGCAAACCTGTGATCACGTCAGCGTGATAATAGGGTCTTAATTACCTAACCTGAAATACCAGCTCTCGTGATAGCTTCTTCAAGATCTCGCCGACCCCCGGAATCTCGCACCGAGTATCTTATGCCCTCAATAGTGAGAGTCGCACCTGCCGTGTAACGGGATGTTGTGGCAGTGAGCTACCTTGGCTACCCAGCTAGCTACCTCACCGAGAGACGCTAATCCCAAAGAGGTAAACGAGAGTGGGTCCAAGTCGACAAACAGTCGAGCACTTTCAGACAGGCAGGCACGACGCTGATTCGTCAACGGCGACATGACACGGCCAGCCGCAGAGACAGATAAATGGACGGCGAGTCGGCGACGTCAGTCTTGTTTGTAAGAAAGAAATAGGAGAAGAAAGAAGGAAGAGGATGTGCCGAGTATCTCCTCTTTCCCATGACTGCGTCCGTTGGGTGATGAATACTACGATACTTCTTCCACCATGACGGGCGACTTTCACGTCTTCTCGCTCGACGCACCAGCAGAGTTGAGGGACCACAAGAAGCGGAAACCGCACAGGAAGACGAAAGGAGGATGTCTGTCCTGCAAGGTCAAGAAGGTGAAGGTAATGTATCCATCCAAGGTAGCTTCGTATACCTGATCAGGACAGCCGAGACTGACATGGCCAGTGTGACCAAACGAAGCCCGTCTGCGCGCGATGTGAGCGCAACAGACTCCCCTGCTCATACAGCAGCACATCATCCGCTACCTTGCCAGTCCGACCGTCGTCCACCCCTCGACAGTCCCTCCCGCAGTCTCTCCAGTTCGCTCTGTTCCCGCCCTCAGACCCCTCATGCGGGACACCACCGCAGGCCCTCCTGCACCACTTCGAGCTCAACTGGGCCGCCATCTTCGTGCTCCCCAACCTCGGCATCCCGGTCCCCATGCAGACGCCCCTGATGCAGCTCGCCGTGGGGCGCCCGCACCTCCTCGGCGCCCTCCTCTCCGTCTCGGCCGCCCACCTGCGCCACCACGCGCCCCAGCCCAACGCGCACCGGCTGGCCGAGCACTTCCAGCAGGCCCTCGCGCTGCGCGCCTTCAACGAGCTCATCGCGCGGCCCATGTCGTCCCTGCCGTCCGACGAGATCGGCATCCTCATCCTGACCGCCATCCTCTTCAGCCTGCTCACCCTCGCCCTGCCGGCCGACGAGGACCCGGCCCCGGCTGCAGCTTCTGCCGAAGCGGGGTCGGCGGCGCCGGAGCACACGGAGCCCGACCCCGCGAAGTCGTGGGTCTTCAGCACGCGGCCGGCGCGGCTGGACTGGCTGGCCGTGCAGCTCGGGCTGCGCGAGCTCGTCATCGCGTCGCTGCCGTACCGCGAGCACGCCAAGAGCTGGGACCACCTGAATCACGAAGGGGCACCCGACCAGCTGGCCGCAGCCGAAGCCAGGGATGCGGTGCTCCCCGCCGAGGGGCCGGAGCTGGACTCTCGGGTTCCGGACACGTGGCTCGAGGTGTTCGGCCTCGGGAGGAAGCCGCCCGAGGGGGCGCGGAAGCGGTGTCTGCTTGACCCGCTGGAGAAGCGGAAGAAGCTGAGCAAGGAGGAGGAAGTGCGCGACCGCCTCTTCCGCGAGCCGCTGTTCCTGCTAGCCGAGACGCGAGACTTCGAGCCCACGCTGGCCAACGTGTTCCACTACTTCCAGTTCCTGGGCAAGCTGGAGCCCGAGTTCAAGACGCTGCTGTACGACCGCGACCCGCGCGCCATGTGGGCGATGGGCTACTATCTGGGCCTGATCTGCCGGTTCAAGTACATCTGGTGGGTGACGCGGCGGGCGCGGCGCGACTTCGCGGCCATCGTCATCTGGCTGCGGGCCAGTGGCCTGACGGAGCGGGCGGGGAGGGAGGGGATGCTGTGGGGGGAGATGTTGGCGGACCTGGAGGAGAGCGCGCGCTGGGTGCCGCCCGCTGGGGAGGAGGGGGCGAAGGCGAAAGGGAGGGATGTCAGTGGACAGCTGCTGGAGTGTGTCCGGAGGCTCGACACCGCTGGTAGCCCGTGCCTGGGGCCCGTGCCTTTGGATGAGCGGTGCCTCGGATGAGCAGTGCCATTGAATGAGGAGTATGGGGGAGCTGCGGCAGATGTCCCACAAATTGGAGGCTCGGGCTGCTGTTTGTGTGGTGTAAACGGGCATTCCATCGTGGGGTACGTGATGTCAGATGCGCCGCTGGGCGTTGCGGAAGAAACCTTATCGTCGTGTAATGGCGTGATGAGATCACACTGACGGGCTGGAGCATTGGATCATGTTATTCGACATCCATCATCCCAGCCATCATCCAGGTGACATGGTGAGCAGTTTTACGGGTAGTATGGGATCAATGAACCTTATATAGGTTCTTGCAGTCGTCCAGACCCATGTTTGACTGTTGTGAACTAATGCTCGTCAATTAACCAAATACTACGTAACACAACAACACCACCAACACCAGCACCAGCACCAGCTACAGTAACAGTAGCTAAACCACATCATCTTAAACCAGAAGCCATGCCCTCGACAAAGACCAGTCTCGGCGATAAGATGGAAGAGACGGTGCAGAAGACGGTAGAGACCACCACAACGAAGGTCGCCACAGCCGCGCACCCGCACTCGACCGACCCGCAGCCCGAAGACCTGCCGTTCGACGCCTCGCCCGGCACGGACGAGGAGTTCGGCGTCCACGCGGCGACGATGCACGTCGAGCACAAGGAACGGGCGCACCGCGACAAGGGCGCGTCGGAGCACTTCGGCGATAGTATCGAGGGGGTGCTGCTCAGGTTAGTCTCAATGCTTCCCCTTCCTTGTACAGGCATACGGTGTCGAGTCGAGAGTGTGCAGCAGAGATTGTATTCCTTCCGGCTGACCCGCGGTACTATAACAGCGGCTGAATCTGTGGTAGGGAGGTGGCGCTCAATGTGTTGTTCTGATGTGTATACCATCGTTGGGAACAACCTGAACTTTCGGTCTTCGGAGTTTTGCTTTGACAGTAGAGGATTCATATCAAGTAGTCAAATTGTATGGCTATGATCATGCACATTTCCAACCTGGATTGATGATGTCAATCGAGTCGAAATGGTGTATGTTAGTCTGGGTAGGGAGAGCACTCCGACATGTGTTGCAATACTCGGTCACGGGCTCCAATATCGAGCAAGTCGAGGCTTCAACTATCGGGCCAGTCACTGTGTGTAAAAGCTATCAAGTTATATTCGAATCAAGGTCAAGGGTACTGACCCAGCTATCGGGATATCCGAAGACTCAGTGATGAAGTATCCGTTTAGCTGCTGCTCCTTTCCCCTTTTATGAAGATAATGTTGAAACGAACGAAGGGATGTCTATCCAACTGCTCCTCTTCTGTAAATCAGCCCCATAACGAATGACGAGAAATGTATCCAACTGCTGGTCTTCTTCTCCTGCAAACCAAATCCAGAAACGACTGACAGGATGTCTATCCAACTTCTCCTCTCCTCTCCTGTAAACCAAACCCAGAACGAGTGATGGGATATCTGTCTATCGTACAACTCCTCTCTCTCCCCCGAAACCAAATGCAAACTCCACCGATCTCTCCCTAGACTTGTCGCAACAACGACCTCACCAGCCCAGACTCTGGCCTACAACACCATAGCCAGCGCCGTCACCTGCGCCATGACGACGCTCTCGTCCATCCGCATGTGGAACTGCTTCTCGCACTGCGGCTGCTGCCACTCCTTAACTCCAGAACCACCCACCCCCCGCGACGCCGCCCGCCTCCTATGCGCCCTGCTCTTGGGCAGACACCCCGTCTTCGGCCATCTGGCAACACCAGCGCGACGATCCTTGCCACCCGGCCCCGCGGCGGCGTAGTCGGGCAGCAGGACCTCATCTTCCTCGAGCAGCTCCTGCAGGAAGCGGTCCTCGGCCTGCTGGTAGAGCGGGAAGTCCTCCTTCGCCTCCTCGACGATCCCGACTTCCGGTTCGTTTTCTTTTTCTCCTTCATCTTCTCCATGATGGGAAGAGGCTTGTTGGGCAGGGCGTCGGGTGCGGCCACCATAGACCCGAGTCTTTAGCTTAAACACGGCTCCGGCCCGTGAGGCCCTCCACCGTACATCCGCCATAGCACCCCCCCACTCTGCCTCCCGCTGCCCCTGCCCCAGTACACCACCTCCCTCCCAGCCCTCATACCGCCGCCGGATGCGCTCCTGCTCCGCGTCGTAAACCCTCGCCACGTCAGCAGCAGCAGCAGCAGCAGCAGACTGCCGCAAACCCCAATAATCCCGCTCTTCTTCTTCTTCTTCTCCCTCCCGGTCCCAGACGACGCGCTCCAGCCGCCGCGCCAGCTCCGCCGCGTCGACTGCGTCGAGCCGCGG